>CM056049.1:111663439-111891227 GCA_029574335.1 Rana kukunoris | reverse complement strand
TTAACAGCCAAGAAAAACTATTTTTCTGAGGCTATCAACAGCGCCCTAAACCGGCCCCCGCAAACTCTTCAAGCTGGTCACTCCAAAACCATGAATCCAGGCTGTCTTGAAGCCCCCAATTCGGACAAGAATTTTGCAATGAATTGTCAGATTACTTCATTAATAAAATCTAGGGAATCGGCAAAGCATTCAGAAAAAACAATTCCCCCGTAGCTCCCCTGTAATTTATTTACACAACACCTGCAGTAATTCACCCACCTGGTGAATTCACGCTGGAATCCATCTCTATCTCTGCCATGAAAATATCATCGGGTGCTCTGCGTAACAGAACAAAAGGCTCGGACCTATTGTGGCGGAGGCCCCGATTTGCCATTTAATTTTTTTATTATTATATATTTTTTTCATTTTTTTGTTCGAGGATCTGAAAGCATTTGAGTATACCCACACTAGCATGATCCTTCATCGATAGCTGGGTATATATCTCCTTTGTTACATGAGCTGATGATTATCATATTGTATACCGACAATGCAGTTTGGGCCTTACCAAGATTGCATAATATGTAACTGTATCTTATGTGGAGCCGGAGCTCCTTGGTCTTTGAGTTTTTCTATTATTCCTGACGATATTTCGGTCATATCTGTTAAAATATTCTTCTCAATAAAATCTTTATGGAATAAAAAAAAAAAGAATACCATATAAATAAATCACAAAGGTAAAGAGATTTCCAATTCATAGTCAGAGCTAATACAGTATATAAAGAAAAGGGCAGCACATCAGAAAAGGAACAAATGCGCTAGTACACTAAACTAATATATAATGATATTCATTGTTTCAAACAATAAATATTACATAATACTTGCACTATGTGGGCAGCTTATCAACAGTAACAGATACTGGATGGACAGATACCGGTAATTGTTTTGGCTTTTACATAATACAAGTTAGGCAAGTTGCATATTGGCTTACGAATATAAGGAAACACAAGTCAGCTATATACTGTATGTTTATGAGATGTACAAAGCTAGATGTAACTGCGGGTGAAGTTATACCATGCATCATATCCACTTAACCATCTAACTGGAGATTTACATCATGACTTTGCAGTTTAATAATGAGGTTATGGCTGCAGCCACTGCTCTTTGTGATAAAAGTGATCCAAACAACTGATTAGCCGCTGGATCACTTTTAGAAGCAGCAGGAGGGGTCGTCACCCCACTGCCCTTCCCCTCGCCGCTCTCCGATGGCAAGCCTGGAAACCATTCAGATGGTGGCGGCTGCTGACCATAGAGACGAGCAGAGTAAAGATGGTCTCCACTCATCCTTATGGCCTAGGAGGCTCGGAGTGACATCAGGATGTCACTTCTGATTCACGGCCGATGTAAGGTAATTTTGTTATCTTTTTTGAAGAGCCTTTGATCAATGTTTTTTTTTTAATCTGATGGTTTCCTTTGTAGAGGACGGTTGTGGAGTCTTAGGCCGCGTACACACGTCTGAGAACCTCGTCGGGCTAAACCCATCTCTCCGCCCGACGAGGTTCCCGATGAGCGGTCGAAAAGGTCGTCGAGCCAAATTTCCTCATTGAACAACGAGGAAAAAGAGAGCATTGCTCTCTATTTTGGCTCGACAAGCTTCCCGACCGGATGCTCGCCGAAAGTGCACACACGACCGATTTGCTCGGCAGAATATATGTCTCCCAGCGAGCTTCTCGCTGGATTCTGCTGAGAAACTCAGTCGTGTGTACGGGGCCTCACTGACAAATCTCTTCACAAAGAGGACCTCCTAACTGTGTCTTTTCTTTGGGGTCAATTCACAAAGCTTTACCACATGTAATAAGGATATCATATTACTCATTTGCATAAATGATTGCATGCAGTAAATTAAGTAACATTCACCAAAATAAAGATTATGCAGTATTTACCAGAAAAAAAGTGCTGGTAAATCTTGCATTAAAAGAAGTACAATTCACAAATGGACAAGAGAGTAAAAAAGCATGCTATAATTATCACCAGGGTTTAGCTGGCGGAATCACATGCAGTGTTTGTCAATTTTTTCTGTATTATTTTACAAATTGCTGGGTGCTACGGAGCAAGTTGGGAAGCCGGGCACCGCCTCCCTAACAAATGATGACTCATCAGCTGTCTGCGGGTTCACTGCTGACAGCTGATTGAAAAAATTAAAATCAATTAAAAATGTAATAAATTGTGTGAAGTCTTTTCTGTTCTTTCTGGAGATTACGCAGGCCAGGGTTTTAGCAATGTATAGATGTTTGAAAAGGTGCAAGCTGGTATAAAAGTTATTTAGGTGGCCATAGCACATTCAGGCATTTTAGGAGTATGGTGACCTTTGTTTAGCAGTGGGTATGCCAGGTCCCATACAATTTTACCAGTTGTGCCCATTTTGGTTGGGCACTCAGGGGGCTGGAGCTGGGAATCTCTCCCTTCATGTATGCGGACTCTCACAAAGCTTGTAAAATTTGACTCTGTACCTGGCCCTTTTGCTAGGAATATTGTCAGGGACTCACCTCTTTGCCATCTTCACCTCCGCAGACGTCCTCCATGCAGGCTTCCTGCAGGCAATTGGCGCGCCGTCAGTGGGTCCTGCACTCGTGCACGCGCGTCCACGCCACGTGCGCGGGGGCGCGCGTGCACGTTAGTCGGCTGTGGTGCCAAACACACTTTTAAAAGATCATTGCTGTTTGCAGCACATTGCTGCCTGATCTGCAGTTCTGACTGGATCCTACCTGAGACCTGTTTGTTTGTTATTCCTGCCTGAAACCTGATTGAACTCTGAACCCGGCTTGTCTGACTACCCGAACCTCTCCAACCCCGACCTGGCTCTGTTTGACTACCCGCCTGCTTGATCCCTCTGTTGCCAGATCCACCTGCTTGTTTAAACGACTACTCTTCAACCATCTGCCTGTATGCTCACCTGTTATGACCCGGCTTGTCTGACCCTGCTGTTACAGTAAACCCATACTGCTTACCAGCTTGTGCCGCTGTAATCGCAGCATCCGTGCGGGTCGCTGACCCACCCTACGCTTCAGCATCTCTGCATCTTCTCTTCAGAGGTATTCATCCACCTGTGTGTACTCATCACCACCCGGCACTCCTACCCCTCTGTGCTCCGAGTCCACTGTTCCCACTTCAGTGGCTCGCGTACCAGAGCCATACGAGAGACTACCCTGCATCAGACTCTGGTAACCAGGTACGTAACAGTATCAGGCAGCCATGACAGAGTCTACAGGAGTGGCCCCAGCAATGGAGGAAATATGCAAGCATTTAGCATCCCTCACTCAAGCTGTTAAAAACATGCAAGATGGCTACCTGAGACTAGAAGGACAGGTCCAGAACCTTGCCGTCCCTGGAGATGCCTCAACGTCCACTACTAGGTCTTCATCAACCGCTGCTGCTCCATCTGTGGTAATGCTACCACCCGAACCCAGGGTTCCTATGCCCGAGCGATTCACGGCGGATAGCTCTGAATTCCGGGACTTCCGTAATGCCTGCCAATTATATTTTGCTCTGTAACCCTGCACATTCTCACTAGAGGCCACGAAAGTGGGGTTTGTCGTCTCATTACTTCAAGGGGAGCCCCAAAAATGGGAACATCGGTTACTAGAGGAGAATGGCCCTCCGACACAGACTTTGCTAAACTTCTTCCAGGCCATGGTCCAACTGTATGATGACCCCCAGAGGACTGCCAAAGCCGAAACCGCTCTACTTGCACTCCAACAGGGCCGTCGAGCGGTCGAGGATTATGTAACCGACACAGACACCCAATGGAACAGCGTGGCTCTGTGCCACCAATTCCGCTTAGGTTTATCAGAACCACTGAAGGATGAACTAGCCCGCATTGGGGTGCCTGAAACCCTAGAGGATCTGATCACTAAGGCTGTGCAAATTGATCAGCGACTAAGGGAACGCCGAGCAGAGCGTTCTTCCCAACAAGGTCGCCCAGTATGGGTCACTGCTCGGGCCCCCTTGCCCGCTTCTCATCAGTGTTGTAAGTAACGGAGTTACAATAAACGCAGTTACCTAACACAGCCCCTTTTTGAGGGTAACAAGTAATCTACCTGATTACTCTTCACCTCACGGTAATGCAGTTCCCATTACTTGGGCAGCATTACCGCAATTACATCTACCGCCACTAGATGGCAGCAGAGTAATTGCTTCTGCCGCTGCTGTGAACATAAATATGGGTGGAAATCCGCTTTAGAATCATGTGACCGCTGTGATGGCCTGTCACAGCGGTCTGAAAATCCCAATCGCAAGGAGCCCTGGATACAATGAGCCCCACCCGCCTCACACTGACCTATCACCGGGGAACAACTCGCATCGATCACACACACTGTGTGCGCAACCTGATCAATGATCCGGGGAACACATGGCCAGAACAAAATGTTCCAAAGAACAAACGTTCCCTATACAACACAGTGTACACAGCGACATCTAGTGGTCAACATGGTAAGTGCAGGACACCTATACAGACCAATGATCAGCAGGTTATTTTTGGTCAGTGATTTCATCTCTTCATCAGACAACAAAGAAAAATCTGACATCCCCATTCCAGATCCCTTGCATCTAATAAAGCTTATATAAGATAAATAAAATAATAAACAATAAACTATAGAACATTCTAATAAAGCCTAATATAAGATTTTAAATTACAGACTCTGTAAACGTCAAGGGAATGTATATTATGAACATACATTTTAATCCAGCTTATAATTTGGATGTAATAAGTAGCAGATGGATAAGGGTTTTAAGTCCTATTAGCTGCACATAAATGGTGGGACGGATGCACCTAGGCTGGGATATACACGAGATCACCATTTGTTTCTGTTTTTCTTCTCTCAAGAATCTGCCATTCTTTTGTCTTGGAGTATTAACTCACTTCTCCCTGGCAAGCGTCCATCACCTGCTTCTCAACAAAGCATTGTAGAATATTAAAAAAAAATTCAGTTACTTTGCTGAGTAACTAATTACTTTTTTAATGTAGTAACTGAGTCACTAACGCAATTACTTTTTCGGAGAAGTAATTTGTAACTGTAACTAATTACTTTTTTAAAGTAAGATGAGCAACACTGCTTCTCATTACCAACCATCTACTCCTCCGAATTCTGCTGATCAGTCTATGGACACTTCCGAACCAATGCAATTAGGAGTGATGCGACCCTCCCTGACTCCGGAAGAACGCACACACCGTCGTCAGTTGAACCTGTGTCTCTACTGTGGCGAGGCAGCCATTACGTGAATAACTGTCCTGTCCTGTAAGTTCAGATCTTTCGCTCCTGTTAACATCTCAGCCATTTCTGCCAACACCACCCACCTTGTTCTCTCCCTTTCCCTACAGCTTCCGGACGGTGTTGGTTAACGCAATCGTTGATTCGGGAGCATGCAGCCATTTTGATTCCACTTTTGTTAATCTTCATAACATACCTTTACGCAAAAAATACTTTAAACTTTCTGTTTTTTGGCCGACGGCTCACACATCAAGTCTGGTCAGGTAACACAAGAGACGCTTCCATTACCGGCTACTTCTTTTCTCCAGCACAAGGAACTATTAATTTTGGACGTTATTTCATCACCTTTGTTTCCAGTAATTTTAGGCATACCTTGGCTCCGGGCACACAAACCCCAAGTTGATTGGATATCTGGAAGAATCAACTTCCCTTCTTACTACGGTCAGGAACACTGCCTGCCCAGACCGTCTAACCCATGGGTCTTCAAACTACGGCCCTCCAGTTGTTCAGGAACTACAATTCCCATCATGCCTAGTCATGTCTGTGACTGTCAGTGTGTTACAACGCCTCATGGGATTTGTAGTTCTTCAACAGCTGGAGGGCCGTAGTTTGAGGATCCCTGGTCTAACCCATCCCCTACTCTGATGTGTTTGAATGCTGATCCCAGTCTGCTTCAGTCTGTCCCAGAACCGTATCATGGATTCCTTGACGTGTTTAGCAAGAAGGAGCTGACTCTCTTCCACCTCATCGGCCATATGACTGTCCGATTGAGCTCCTCCCTGGGGCTGAAATACCCTTTGGGCGGATTTTCCCACTCTGAGAAGGAACAGGACGCCTTAAAAATTTATCTTGATGAGAATTTGGCTAAAGGATTCATCCGTCCATCCACCACACCAGCAGGCTCCGGAATCTTCTTTGTCACGAAGAAAGACCAGACTCTCCGTCCCTGCGTTGACTATCGGGAACTAAATAACATCACGGTAAAGAATCGCTATCCTCTGCCATAATACCCGAACTTTTTCAAAAATTACGATCGGCTGTTATTTTCACTAAACTGGACCTGAGGGGAGCGTATAACTTGATACGCATCAGAGATGGTGACGAATAGAAGACAGCGTTCCGCACCAGATATGGACACTATGAGTGTTTGGTAATGCCCTTTGGCTTATGTAATGCACCTGCTACATTTCAACACTTTGTCAACGATATATTTAGAGACTTCTTAGACATCTTCTTCATTGTTAATCTGGATGACATCCTGGTCTTTTCCTGTTCCCTAGAAGAGCACCGAGTGCACGTCTGCAAGGTCCTAAACCGTCTCCGCTTGCATCGCCTATATGCAAAAGCAGAAAAATGCGAGTTCGAGCAACTAACTATCCAATTCTTAGAAAATAATGAAAAAGTTGCGCTAGACTTAAAAACAAATGTAGGAATATAGCAGCCAGCACCAACAATGGACCATGTTGTGTACAGAAATAAAAAATAAAAAAAGTGCAGCGCTAAATAATATCTGGAGTGAAACCAAATATGTGATCAAGGTATTCAAATCAGGAGCCCCAATTATGGAGCAAGTATGTGAATCTATAAAATTGCACTGGACCAATACATGTAAATATCAAATAATATGCACTAAAAAAGATAGAAATCAAAATAAGTCAGATACCAAATGGTACCACCAGGGTGCTTCACACTGAAGTGAAAATGAATTGTATCACAAATAAATGTCCCGGAAAGATACGTCAAAAGATAAAAGATCAAATGCTAATATATGTTGTAAATAGTGATATAAAAAAGCAAGAAATGGAAACTCTGGTGATGAAAAAGTCCCAATATAAAATGAACAGAATCACATTATGGCAAACGGAATTGCAAAAACGTGTAGAATAAGTCCATCAACACAGGAATTGGATATTTCAGTGATTTAAACAGGTAGTAAAAAACCCCATCAGCGGTCAATCTCATAGGATCCACAACAACATCCAATCAGTACAGATAAAAGTTGGGTAATCTTACCGGATGGCGTGTCAATCAAGCGTGTACGAACTCCTGGAAAGCGATGATGTCAATGGGAGCCCGTTGAGCCAATAGACAATCGATCATCAGAAGCCGAGTGGATCCAAATGTGAGAGAAAATCCTTCAGAGGAAACTTATGGATAATGGCATTGTGGCAGGTAGACCCATCATAGAATCATGTAGGGAAGAAAACACACAACTACGCATAGTGTGGTTATTTCCAGTAAAAAAGACCTTTATTAGGCATAAAATGGTATACAGAAAAATAGGCAAAAAATTAATAAAAAATAAGCTAAAAAGTACAAGACTGCGGGAAGACCAGTACAGGTGATCACATGGGTAAGTAGCGTGGTAGGCAAATAGCGTATGGGCTTATGTACCCGACATGTTTCGAGCCATGAGCCAGTTGAAGAGCAGTATTCCTGCAGTCTTGTACTTTTTAGCTTATTTTTTATTTATTTTTTGCACGTTTTTGCAATTCCGTTTGCCATAATGTGATTCTGTTCATTTTATATTGGACTTTTTCATCACCAGAGTTTCCATTTCTTGCTTTTTTATATCACTATTTACAACATATATTAGCATTTGATCTTATCTTTTGACGTATCTTTCCGGGACATTTATTTGTGATGCAATTCATTTTCACTTCAGTGTGAAGCACCCTGGTGGTACCATTTGGTATCTCACTTATTTTGATTTCTATTTTTTTAGCATTTATAAAAATGTTTGTGCATATTTGATATTTACATGTATTGGTCTAGTGCAATTTTATAGATTCACATACTTGCTCCATAATTGGGGCTCCTGATTTGAATACCTTGATCACATATTTGGTTTCACTCCAGATATTATTTAGCGCTGCACTTCAGGGGATAAGAATTTAATGCATCCAGTAGGATTCTTCTCCCGTAAGCTCTCCCCCGCAGAGAGGAATTACGACGTGGGGGATCGAGAACTGTTAGCCATCAAGGCCGCTTTAGAGGAATGGAAATACTTACTCGAAGGCGCTGCTCATCCTGTACTGATCTACACCGATCACAAGAACTTGGAGTATCTAAGGACAGCTAAACGGTTAAAACCACGACAAGCCCGTTGGGCTCTTTTCTTTTCTCGTTTTTGTTTTCATATTACCTATCGACCTGGATCCAAGAATGTCAAACCAGACGCATTATCACGGATGCATGACAATCCGAAGGACACATCCATTCCAGACACTATTCTTCCGGATGGCAACTTCCTACTTTTGCATACTGACCCGCTGTCCACGATCAGGGAAGCATCTTCCGAATCTTCCAAACCCCCCAACATCTCGTTAACTTTCAGAGACAGTTTATTCTGGATAGGAAGTCAAGTCTTTGTACCAGAGAATATCCGAGTGGAAGTTTTAAAACTTCTCCATGACCACCCATTGGCGGGGCACTTTGGAGTCCACAAAACCCTCAAATTAGTGCGACGCATTTTCTGGTGGCCTGATTTAGAGGACTTTTGTAAAACATATATCAACTCCTGTCCCACCTGCAATCAGAACAAAACATCCAGAAAACAAGCCTGGGGTCTATTAAAACCTCTACCCGTACCCAATAGACCTTGGTAGATGATTGCAATGAACTTTATTGTGGAACTTCCCTGTTCCAAATGGTGTACAGCAATCTTTGTCATCGTAGATCGTTTTACCAAGATGGCTCACTTCCTCCCTTTGAAGAAAACACCTTCTGCTGCTAAAACTGCTCGTGTTTTCATCAAAGAGATCATCAGGCTACATGGAGTACCCTCCAATATTGTCTCCGACTGAGGGGTCCAGTTCACTTCTCGGTTCTAGAAAGTCCTTTGTCACAAGTTACAGATTAAACTTTCCCTGTCCTCAGCCTACCATCCCCAAACCAATGGGCAAACCGAAAGAACAAACCAAACCTTAGAACAATACATCAGATGCTTTACAACTTTTTCTCAAGATGATTGGGTCTCGCTGCTACCTCTAGCAGAATTTGCATATAACAATGCCAAACATTCAGCCACGGGGCAATCCCCTTTCTTCTCCAATTATGGTTTTAATTTAACATTTTTGCCAGATTTCTTTTCAGAGTCAACAGTCCCAGCAGTTCTAGATATCTTGGAGTTTCTTCCACATAACAACGAGATACTATGTGAAGCAATAATCAAGGCTCAAGCTGACGGCAAAAGATTCTTCGACAAAAAGAGGAGGGGGAGTTGGATCTCAAACCAGATTATCGGGTATGGTTGTCCACGAATAACTTAAGATTACCTTGCCCATCTAAGAAGTTGGCACCTAAGTTTTTGGGACCCTCCCCGGTTAAAAGAAAGATTAATTTAGCATCATATGAACTGTCTCTACCTAATTCCCTGAAGATACATCCTGTATTTCATGTTTCTATACTCAAGCCTGCAGTTCCTGATCCCTTCCCTAACAGAGGATCCAAGCCTCCTGAACCTGTCCAGATCGAAGGTTGTGAAGAGTATGTAGTGGAAGCCATATTGGACTGCAGGAAGCGACAAGGACAAAACCAGTTTCTGGACAAATGGAAGGGGTATGGTCCAGAGGATAATTCCTGGGAGCCTGAAGGTAACATTCATGCCAAAAGATTGCTACGTGCTGTTTTCCTCGCTCACCCTGACAAAGCAGCCCGACTAGGCATCCGGAGGCTGCCCCTTGGGGGGGCAATGTCAGGGACTCACCTCTTTGCCATCTTCACCTCCGCAGACGTCCTCCATGCAGTCCTCCTCCATGCAGGCTTCCTCCAGGCAATTGGCGCGCCGTCACGGGTCCTGCGCTCGTGCATGTGCGTCCACGCCACGTGCGCGCGCGTGCACGTTAGTCGGCTGTGGCGCAAACACACTTTAAAAGATCATTGCTGTTTGCAGCACATTGCTGCCTGATCTGCAGTTCTGACTGGATCCTACCTGAGACCTGTTTGTTTGTTATTCCTGCCTGAAACCTGATTGAACTCTGAACCCGGCTTGTCTGACTACCCGAACCTCTCCAACCCCGACCCGGCTCTGTTTGACTACCCACCTGCTTGATCCCTCTGTTGCCAGATCCACCTGCTTGTTTAAACGACTACTCTTCAACCATCTGCCTGCATGCTCACCTGTTATGACCCGGCTTGTCTGACCCTGCTGTTCCAGTAAACCCATACTGCTTACCAGCTTGTGCCGCTGTAGTCGCAGCATCCGTGCGGGTCGCTGACCCACCCTACGCTTCAGCATCTCTGCATCTTCTCTTCAGAGGTATTCATCCACCTGCGTCTACTCATCACCACCCGGCACCCCTACCCCTCTGTGCTCCGAGTCCACTGTTCCCACTTCAGTGGCTCGCAAACCAGAGCCGTACAAGAGGCTACCCTGCATCAGACTCTGGTAACCAGGTACGTAACAAATATTATTGTTTTATTCCTAGCCAGCTTGAAAATGGTACCAGGGACACATCTACACATATATGTTGATCAGGCACATAGAGTTTTGCAACGCTTTGGGGGAAAAAAAATGTGAGTGGGCGAATTATTATATCATTTATCAAAATGTTGATGATTTAGGGGAGGGCACTGGGTGTTGTCGCTGAAATGAAGGAAGTGCATAAAAATCTAATATAGGGACCTAGATGTTACGGCAGAAAATGTGGGCATATGGTGGATGGGGTTGGTGGACCAGTAGGCATGTCCTTAATTTATTTGTAAGCAATTTGAACTCCTCCAGAGTCAAATCTCTCCACTCAAACGGACGGGCATATGATGATTGGGGGTTGTTGGGAATATGCTCCTGGGCATATAAATTGGTCTAGTCCACAATGAATTGCAGCAAAATGTCAGGCAAAAACAAAAGCAATCAATTTCTGTGAAATTTGGGGTATTGGCCTGCACACTTGGATGTGCGGTGAAAGGTGGAATTCTTAGGCCCCGTGCACACGAGATGCAAATGCAAACACATCTAAACACGTTTTCAAAGGCAAAAACCGGCATTTAAAATGCCAGTTTTTGCCGCGAATTTCGCGGCATTTTACCGCGTTTGCGTTTATAAGCGTTTAGTTAAGAAACATCATAAGACCCTCCCTAAGCTCAAAAAACAATATTATTTAACCATTATAGCTATTTTGTGAGACCAAAGTGAGTAGCAGCTGAAAGAGCAGCAGTATAATTGTATTTAGCGTGTCACTTGCCACATCACCTGCCACAAGCTGTGGATAGTCCACTTGCCGTGTCACCTGCCACAAGTTGTGGATTGTCCACTTGCCACGTCACCTGGCACGTCAAATGGCCACTTCACCTGCCACGTCAACTGGCCACTTCACCTGCCACAAGTTGTGGATTGTCCACTTGCCACGTCACCTGCCACAAAATGTGGATTGTCCACTTGCCATGTCACCTGGCCACGTCAGCTGCCAAATCACCTGGCCACGTCACCTGTCACAAGTTGTGGATTGTCCACTGGCCACATCACCTGGCCACGTCAGCTGGCCACGTCACCTGCCAAAAGTTGTGTATTTTCCACTTGCCATGTCACCTGGCCACGTCACCTGCCACATCACCTGGCCACGTCAGCTGCCATGTCACCTGGCCACGTCACCTGCCACATCACCTGGCCACCTCACCTGCCACAAGTTGTGGATTGTCCACTGGCCACATCACCTGCCACAAGTTCTGGATTGTTCAGCTGCTCAGTCAGTTCAGTGTCAGACGTTGAGAGAGCAGGACGCTCTCAAACGAGTCACTCTCTCAGGGATAGTGCAGCTAGGCAGGATCCTCCCCACTGTGCGGCTCCAGGCCTCACAGACAGGCAGGGCTTCCACCTCCCTGTCATTTTGCTACCGCCATCCACTTGCTTCTGAGCACCTCTGATCACATCTGCCCACTGGCTCCTTTTCCATACCAGGTAAGAGCCTTACTGGGACCATTGGCGGCCGTCCTTTTTAGGGCAAGCCGCCGCAAACACCTATGCCCCACGGCTCTCTCCTGCTCCTTTTCCCCCCTCATCGGTTGCCCCCTCGTCACCACTACCACTGCCCAGTCACCACTACCATTGGTATCCCCCCCACCACCGGCCCACCGCAATCCCCGCCATTTCGGGTGCTTTTTTTCCCAGACACCCGTGCCAGCCTGTGGGGAATCGCGGGCGCCGCAATCTAGGAAGGACCGCGGCCTAACGCCGCGCCACTTCCACACACTGCTACCAACCCCTAACAGGCCAAGAAACCCCTACTTACCCCAGAAGGATACCTTCTCCTCCTGGGTATTGATCCAATTAGCAGCACTTAGGCTGGAACCTGGGATCTGATTGGCAGCCATCTTGCTACACCCAACTCTCATCTCAACAGAACTTGATCCAGGGTTCACCCGATCGCCTCTCAAAGGGGTCAGGAAGGATTTTTTTGCCCCTATCGCAGCATATTGGCACAGCACGGCCAGGGATTTTTTTGCCTTCCTCTGGACCAAGCCAGGAGAGAGGATTAACTTAAAACTCCTCTCTCCGTTGTCCAGGAATCCCACCCCACCCCCCACCTGGTGATTGGCGACCATGGCGAAGCGGCAATATTCTGCAGAAACCATTTGGGGTCTGAGTCTATTCGCCGCTATACTGCCAGCCAGCACCAAAAAAAAACTAAGAACTGAGCGACTATTGAGAGTCGATCGACGATCGACTCAAAAATGTCAGCAGTTTACCCCAGCCTAAGCACATTTCATGTGCTTTGATCAACACGCGATCGGCAGTAAAACACTGACTTGAAATCCATGATTTCATTCTACAACACAATCTAGATTGCTTCTTCATTACAGAGAGCTGGCTCACAGCCGACTAACACCATTCTAGGAGAACTGGTGCCAGAAAACTACCGTATCATAACGGAAAACAGAATAGGACAAAGAGGAGGAGGCCTGGCAGTGATTTGAAAGACTCACCTTGCAATCACCAAACCAGTCTTTCAAAACCCTCTTCCATTCATGGAAACCCTTACTCTGCAACTTCAAGCAAACTCCCAGGAGACCGTCCGGATTCTACTCTGCTATAGGCCACCTGGCCCAAAATCGCAGCTTCTCCCATCATTGACGGACTTTATCTCCACCTATACCCTTAACAGCAAACACCTCTTGCTGCTCGGGGACTTCAACCTCTGGGCCAACTCCCCGCAAGACCCCGTTGCCGACGCCTGCATCGACCACCTGGAAGGATTAGGGCTACAACAACTAGTATGTGGGCCCACACATGCTTCAGGTCACACACTCGATCTCATTTTCAGACAAAATCTGGAAATGAAAATCTTGGATAATAAACCGTTGCCATGGACAGATCCAGTGGCGGCCCGTCCATAGGGGGCGCATGGGCGCCGCCCCCCTCCCAGGCAGTCACAAAACAAACAAAAAATATATTTTTTTTAAAAAACTGTCCCTTTAAGATTTTTTTTTTTTTTTTAAAGTTCCTTCAGTTCTCTGTTGTTGAGCGCCGGTCGCAATGTGCTGTGGGAAGCACCACGTCTATGCAATCACAAGATTGCAGACGAGGCGCTCCATTTGCGGGCTTTAAACCCGCCCTGCGGCGCATTCGATCCCGCCATCAGCTTCTGCCCGTGCCATAGTATGTATTACTACGGCCGGGGGCTTTGATTGACACTAGAGACGCATCACTTCCGGTTTTTAGTGTGCCGGAGCGCCCAAGTGGAGGAAGCATGAGGATCAGACTCCTCCACCACCGCTGCTGCCTGCTGAAGGAGATGAGACACACAGGAGAGGACACCACAGCCCGGTAAGTGCCAAACTTCCTGTGGAGAAGGGGTGGGGTGTTTTGTGAGCCTAGCTATAAGAGGGGGACAGATGTAGACATCTAAGGGGCCCCAGCTTGTCAGCAGTACTGTCTAGCTACAGCTCACTCCTGGGCATGTGTGTGTATTTAGAAGACCTGAGTATCCTTACAATCTCCTGCACACTCCAGCCTCTCCCCTTCCACCTCGATCTCCAGTGCCCCACTGTCAGAAGCCAGAGCCAGAGCATAGCCTATGCGGAGTCTGGCGCTGCAGAGAGGGAGGTGAGTAGAGCTGCAGTCTGAGGAAAGTTTGTGCAGATAAGCAGGTGGCCTTTCATGTCGGGATATAAGATGGATTTGTTTGCAGGACATATGAGACTGACAAGTAGTGTCAAAAGAGCAGGGGAGTGTGTGTGGGTGGGGGGAAGGAGGCAACTAAGTTTGCAGTCTCCCCATAGCTGGTACACATCCCCCCCAATCAGACACACATCACTGCATAAACATCCCCAAATCACTTTGTGTATGTCCAGATAAAGTGACAGTAATTTATGATCATTCCATTTCACCCTGTGTTAAACGAAACATTATATATCTGTGGAATAACAATCCCCAATAAACAGAGCATAGCACAGTGTTCACAGCTATTTGTATGATAACACTATTGTATGAACACTGATTATTTCATGAATCATTTCTGTAGGGTTGTTATTTTGTGTTTATTTAGAGGTGTGACCAAGCTTGGTTGTATTTTTCACATGCCACATGTAGGGCAGTGTATTCATTTCATTCGGTGGGGTGGCTGGCCTTAAACTGTGTAAGGGACCCCAACATTTTTGATGGTTGCCCCTGCAGGAGATGAGAGCCAAATGTTCTACCTTCTTCCTGGTGTTTAACCCCTGCAGCGCTGGCTTTCTTCCTTTCAGGATTCAGAAAGGGGAGAATGTGCCAAGAGCCAGCCTTGTTCTGCAGGTAGTGTGCAGGGATGTTATCAGTGTGCTTCAATCCCCGCTGGGGGGGAGGAATTGCTGTCAGTGTGTCCTGTCAGCCCCAAGGTGGGGGGTGTTATCAGTGTGCCTCAATCCCTGCTGAGGTGGGGGGGGGGTTGCTGTCAGTGTGTCCTGTGAGCCCAGAGCCAGTGTGCTGCGATCCGGGTGGGAGGGGGTGCTGTTATTGTGTCCTCCACCAGTGTGTGGATGCTGACAGTGTGCTGCGAGATCAGTATATGTGATGCTGCTGATCTATATACCATATCTGTAATGCCGACCTATATCCCCTGATCTGTGATGCTGAGCTGTATACTCCTGACACCATATGGGTGGAAGCAAGTGGAATACAGGGGATGGAGTGTGTTGATTTTATAAGGGGTGGGGCTTATGAGAAATGGGAGGGATCAAACGGAAGGGTGGGGTCTGGCGCCCCCCATCCTAAAACTTCACCAGCCGCCACTGGACAGATCACCATGCAATTAAATTCATTATTTCCGATTTCCCCCCCTTATCAAAAACATCAAATCCAGTGACAACACACTGGACCAGATGTCAGAAGAAGCTCCACTCGGAACTCTTCAAAGCCACGTTAAGGGAAAAAATAAAAACAATTCAGCCGCATCAAATGGCTGACGAAACACTGGAGGCCATAAACACAGCCCTATTACAGTCAGCTGACTTAATAGCGCCTAAATGTAAAATCCACATCCGGAAAAATAACTCCAGCTGGTTCAACAACCAACTGGCGTTGCTGAAGCAAGAGCGCAGAAGCCGCCTGGAAAAGAAGCTCTTCAGATGAAAACCTCTTTGTCTACAAAGCAATAACTAGCAAATATCACAAAGAAATTTTTAAAGCCAAGAAAAACTATTTTTCTGAGGCTATCAACAGCGCCCTAAACCGGCCCCGCAAACTCTTCAAGCTGGTCACTCCAAACCATGAATCCAGGCTGTCTTGAAGCCCCCAATTCGGACAAGAATTTTGCAATGAATTGTCAGATTACTTCATTAATAAAATCTAGGGAATCCGGCAAAGCATTCAGAAAAACAATTCCCCCCGTAGCTCCCCCTGTAATTATTTACACAACACCTGCAGTAATTCACCACAACCTGGTGAATTCACGCTGGAATCCATCTCTATCTCTGCCACTGAAAATATCATCGGTGCTCTGCGTAACAGAACAAAAGGCTCGGACCTATTGTGGCGGAGGCCCCGATTTGCCATTTAATTTTTTTTATTAATATATCTTTTTTTCCTTTTTTTGGTTCGAGGATCTGAAATCATTTGAGTATACCCACACTAGCATGATCCTTCATCGATAGCTGGGTATATATCTTCTTTGTTACATGAGCTGATGATCACATTGTATACCGACAATGCTGTTTGGGCCTTACCAAGATTGCATAACATATAACTATCTTATGTGGAGCCGGAGCTCCTTGGTCTTTGTGTTTTTCTATTATCCCTGACGATATTTCGGTGATATCTGTTAAAATATTCTTGTCAATAAAATCTTTATGGAATAAAAAAAAAAGGAAAATACCATATAAATAAATCACAACGGTAAAGAGATTTCCAATTCATAGTCAGAGCTAATACAGTATAAAAACAAAAGGGCAGAATATCAGAAAAGGAACAAATGCACTAGTACACTAAAACTAAAATATAATGATATTCATTGTTTCAAACAATATTACTTAATACTTGCACTATGTGGGCAGCTTATTAACAATAACTGATACTGGATGGACAAACAGATCATTGTTTTGGCTTTTACATAAAAACAAGTTAGGCAAGTTGCATATTGGCTTACCAATATAAGGAAACACAAGTCAGCTATATATTGTATGTTTATGAGATGTACAAAGCTAGATGTAACTGCGGGTGAAGTTATACCATGCATCATATCTAACTGGAGATTTACATCATGACTTTGCAGTTTAATAATGAGGTTATGGCTGCAGCAACTGCTCTTTGTGATAAAAGTGATCCAAACAACTGATTACCCGCTGGATCAATTTTAGAAGCAGCGGGAGGGGTCATCGCCCCACTGCCCTTCCCCTCGCCGCTCTCCGATGGTTCTCAGGATTACCTGGCTCAGATGGTGCCCGGAAACCATTCAGATGGTGGTAGCAGCTGGCCATAGAGATGAGCAGAGTAAAGATGGGTTCCACTCATACTTATGACCTAGGAGGCCCGGAGCGACATCAGGATGTCACTTCCGATTCACGGCCGATGTAAAGTAATTTTGTTATCTTTTTTGGAGAGCCTTTGATCAATGTTTTTTTTTTTTTTTATCTGATGGTTTCCTTTGTAGATGACAAATGTGGAGTCTTACTGACCACAAATCTCTTCACAAAGAGGACCTCCAAACTGTCTTTTCTTTGGGGTCAATTCACAAAGCTTTACCAAATGCGATAAGGATATCATATTACTCATTTGCATAAATAATCACATGCAGTAAATGAAGTAACATTCACCGAAAAAAATATTATGCGGTATTTACCGGAATTTTTTTTGGTAAATCTCGCATTAAAAGTTCTTAAGTATAATTCACAAATGGACAAGAGAGTAAAAAAGCATGCTATAATTATCACCAGGGTTTAGCTGGCAGAATCACATGTATTTGTAAATTTTGTTCGTATTATTTTACAAATTGTTGGGTGCTACGGAGCAAGCCGGGAAGACCGGGCTCCACCTCCTTAACAAATGATGACTCATCAGCTGTCTGCGGGTTCACTGCCGACAGCTGATTGTAAAACTTAATAGCAATTAAAAAATGTAAAAAATAAAAAATAAGTGCCCCCCAAATCCGCGCCGATTTTTTTTTATTAAACTGGCATGGGGCCCCCTACAAGGCCTATGATGAAAGCTACACCATTCCTACTGTGAATCATGGAGGTGGATCGCTGATGTTTTGGGGATGTGCGAGCTACAAAAGGCATAGGAAATTTGGTCAAAATTGATGGCAAGATGAATGCATTATGTCAGCCCTCAAAATTTCCACTCGCCTACTAGCATTTGGCGAGTGGATTTCAGCTGGGGGCGAGTGCATGACCAATCTCCCTCCAATCTGTGCCTACACTTAGAGCCCCGATGCGATTGGCGGCCGAAGAGGAAAGGTGCATGCTCGGGAAAAGTAGTCTGGTGAGCCGCACACAGGCAGAGCAGTACACAGGTGCTCTCCTTACAATTCTCATTAAGCCAAGGGACCTAACAGTATGACCTCTCTGAGCCTGCCCCCCGACCAATGTAGCTGGAGAGTAGAAAGTAATGAGTGAGGTGGAGGATTGCGAAAATTACCACACTAGTGCAGCGCTCACTGAAAGTTGCCCTGACATGAGAGCGGCAGCCTTCCAGTTTGTGCAGTTTTGTTCTCCTTGTGCTCTATGTAAGTGTCCAACAGTTCAGCCTGAGCACTGCGAGCAGACTAATCAATGTGTGCTGTGCTATGGTGTCAATGGTTGTGCAGTTGTGTGGATCTCAGCGCTGGATTGTACTCCCTCCTACTGTGCTGCAGCTCCTCTCCTCACTGCCAGCCTGAATAAAAGGGGGAAGTGGGGACATGCAAGCGTGGAGCCGCACACACAGGCTCCTGATGATAAGATGAACAGGAGAGGGAGAGAGAGAAAGAGAGGATGGATGGATGAGAGTTGCAGAGGAGACAGCAAGAGAATGGGGAAGAGACCCAGTTCTAGTGCCCTGTCCCTCTGGTCTGCCCCCATTGCCCTGTCCCATTTTGTTAAAGTTGTTGTCGGTAATATTTAATTTTGTAACTTGATTCTGCATAAAACATTTAACAGTGTCATTGCATGAGATAATCTACAAAGGGCATGTTTACGGGTGCAATTAGGAGCAGGGCAGTGTATGAATTAGGTGGGGCAACTGGTGGCGAGTAACTCTTGAGGCCTGGCTAGTAGTTCAGGACTTGAAATTTTGAGCCCTGCAGTATGTTATTAAAAAGTATTTGGAGGAACATTTGCATTCATCAGCCAAGAAGCTGCACATGGGACACTTGGACATTCCAACATTACAATAAACAAAAACACAAGGCCAAGTCGACCTGTCATTAGCTACAACAGAATACAGTGAAAGTTCTGAGAAGATAAAGAGCCTCATCCACAAATACCACAAAAGACTTTCAAGCTGTCATTGATGTTAAAGGGGGCAATACACGGAATTAAGAACTGGGGTATGTAAACTTTTGATCAGGGTCATTTCTGTTGTCATGATTTAAAAAGAGTAAACAGTTGATTAATAATGAATGGCTTCAGCCAAACACAAACCATGAGTGAAAGAAAAGTCTGTTATTCATATTCTCTGAAAAATGGCTAAGAAATCAAACTCTGCAAGAGTATGTAAACTTACGAGCATAACTGTCATTTTGTAACTTTTAAAAGTGCCAGTAGATTTTGGATGTCCTGTTAGTAAATTTTAATCTGGTAGGGTGGCAACACTGCTTCCATTTCTCTTGATCATTGCTAAGATTTTTCAATACCATGTAGTCCACCTGTAAATTAAATTGACTGAACATGATTTGGAAGGCAACACACCACTCTATAATAAAGTCCTCAGCTGCCAATGCATACTGTACCAGAGCAAAAGCCTTAAATTAAAAAAGGAACTGCCTGCAGAGCTCAGAGACAGAATTATTGCACATATCAGGGGAAAGCTCCAAAAAAAAAATTCTGCTTCACCGAAGGTGCCCAAGAGCACAGTGGCCGCCATAATTTTCAAATGGAAAAGTTTGGCACAACCAGAACTTTTCCCCAAGAGCTGATCGCCTCGCCAAACTGAGCAATTGGGGGAGAAGAGACCAATAACCCAGGTACACCGCTTCCCAAATTGCCCCCCTTTTTTTGAACTGTGATTACTTTTATCTTGTATGTCGGTGTTTGGAAGAGAGAGAATGCTGAGTTGCAACCAAAGAACACCATACCTACTGTGATGCATGGGTGGTGGCAACATCATGCTTTGGGGCTGTTTCTCTGCAAAGGGAACAGGACGACCGATCTGTGTACATTAAAGAATGAATGGGGCCATGTATCGTGAGATTTTGAGTGCAAACCTCCTCCCATCAGCAAGGTTATTGAAGATGAAACGTGGCTGGGTCTTTCAGCATGACAATGATACCAAACACACTGCCCAGGCAGCGAAGGAGTGACTTCTTAAGAAGCATTTTTAGGGCCTGGAGTGGCCTAGCCAGTCTTCAGATCTCAACTCCATAGAAAACCTTTGGAGGGAGTTTAAAGTCTGTGTTTCCCAGCAACAGCCACAAAATATCACTGCTCTAGATCTGCATAGAGGAATGGGCCAACATACCAGCAAGTGTGCGACAACCTGGTGAAGACTTACAGAAAACGTTTGACCTCTGTCATTGCCAAAGGATATATAACAAAGTATTGAGATGAACTTTTGAGATGAAATTTTCCATCATAATTTGCAAATAAATTATTTCCCAAATCAGACAATGTAATTGTCTGGATTTGTTCCCACATTTTGTCCCTCATAGTTGAGGTATACTAATGACGACAATTACAGGCCTCTCATCTTTTTTAAGTGGGAGAACTTGCACAATTGGTGGCTGACTAAATACTTTTTTGCCCCTCTGTATATACCAAATACATCAAAGCCTAAATATGTGCGAGCTCGTGAAATAGCAAAAGGCTACAGTACCAAATTTCCATAGGTGATGCTTTAAAAGTCTTTACAGCGCTTTAGTTTTGATAGAACAGTAAGTTCTTTGGCACTAGAAATACTAATCTCACTCTGGCATGTGTGGCAGTACCCAATAAGTGGCGCAAAAAGCTGCTTTGTATCCGTACACACCCGATTTTTTTTTTTTTTTTTACTTAACTTTATTGCTATGACAAAGGGCATGATAAGCCAACTATGTGATATCATGGTGCAGGTTCTCTTTAAGGAGATAAACGGTCTATTAGATGGCTAATGTCACTCATGCACTCTGTTGAAACCAACCATTAGATTCTTTTCTGGCCACAGATTGACAGCTCTGAACCCAGAGTGCTTCGTAGTTCATTCTTTACAGGTGAGACCATTTACACGTGGAAGTGATCACCAAATCACTGCTGACCACTTTCTGTAAAATGATTATCACCCAAGAGTCTGTACACATGTTTGTGCTGCCACAAATGTAGTCCTTACACCAGCAGCTGAGAGGGAGAGGGATCTGGTTTATTTTTCTATAATTACTTTGTTCCACTCAGTAAGAACTTTACAAAGAACTGGTTAAAAGTGGAGAATACATAAAAGGTCTATCATTTTTTTTTTATTCTTGTATATTACAGCTATTTATATAGAACTGTCAATTTACAGAGCACTTTATATATATATTGTACATACACATCAGTTCCTGCCCTCAAGGAGCTTACAATCTAAGCTCATATACATACTAGGGCCAATTTAGACAGGAGCCAATTAATCTAAAAGCATGTCTTTGCAGTGTAGGAGGAAACTGGAGTACACAGGAGGAAACACATGCAGGCACTGGAAGAACAGTGGGAGGTAATGTCGTGGTTGGGATTCAAACCAACACCCCTAATGTTGCTAGGCAGCAGTGTAATTTTGCCTTGTCAGATTTCTTTTATGGTAATTTTAAGAATTACAAGAAAGTAAAAGCAAATAAAAGACCCATGGGGTTTATTCCAGTAGCAAATAAAATTAGAGTTCTAAAGAGACTAGGCACTTGTTATATAATGGCAATGTAGCTGCATCAGTTGTTGGTGCAGGAGTAAAAGTGGAGTATGTTGTATGACAACACCACAGTATCTTCTGCAGGGAACGTCTACAGTTCCCATCCTTCAGGAAAGCCTTTAGCTCAGGTCTATTACACATGTAAACCAACTACATCACTATGAGTAGAAACTGTTTTTCAGGCATAGTTCCATGGTAAAGAAGGAAACTGAGTGCATGGGAAAGCTTGCACCATAAAACATATTTAGTTAACCAATAGGAACCACCTACTCAATTACTTTACTACTGTTGCTTACGGGTACAACACCAGTTTGCATGCATAACTAGATGGTTAACCACTGAAGACCCGGACCAATATGAAGGTTAAGGACCTTGCCCTTTTTGCGATTCGGCACTGCATCGCTTTAACTGACAATTGTGCAGTCGTGCTGCGTGGCTCCCAAACAAAATTGGCGTCTTTTTTTCCCCACAAATAGAGCTTTCTTTTGGTGAATGATCACCTCTGAGGTTTTTATTTTTTGAGCTATTAAACAAAAAATAGAGCCACAATTTTGAAAAATTCTATATTTTTTACTTTTTGCTATAATAAATATTACCAAAAGAAGATATAAAAACATTTTTTTCCCCTCAGTTTAGGCGGATACATATTCTTCCACCTATGTTTGGTAAAAAAAAAAAAAAAAAAAACGCAAAATTTATAGCGTTTACAAAATAGGGGATAGTTTTATGGCATTTTTATTTTTTTACTACTAATGGCAGCATACAGCGATTTTTTTCGTGACTGCAACATTAGGGCGGACACATCGGACAATTTTCACACATTTTGGGACCATTGTCATTTTCACAGCAAAAAGTGCTATAAAAATGCATTGATTACTGTGAAAATGACAATTGCCGTTTAGGAGTTAACCACTAGGGGCGCCGTAGGGGTTAAGTGTGACCTCATATGTGTTTCTAACTGTAGGGGGGCGGGGCTGGATGTGTCACGTCATTGATCGTCTTTTCCTATATCAGGGAACAGACGATCAATGACAGCGCCACTGTGAACATGGAAGTTGTGTTTACACACACCTCTCCCCTTTTTCAGCTCCTGTGACCGATCGCGGGACACCGGTGGCGATCAGGTCAGCGGCCACGGAGTTTTCGGATCGGGTCACGTGCGACCCACGGCTGGGCTCTTAAAGGCAAAGTACCTGTACATGCCTGTGCCCAGCCGTGCCATTCTGCCGACGTATATGTGCAGGAGGCGGTCCATAAGTGGTTAAAGTAGAACTATAGGAAAACATTTTTTTTTTCATTTTGGATAGAGTAAGGGAGGGTTTAAACCCATGCCAGATTGTTTTTTTCACCATCCGTGTCCCTGTTTTCTGGGGACAACCCAAAACGTGGGATTTTCTTTTACTATAATTTCCAATGATAATAGTAAACGTGACAAAGAAAGAGGATGAATCACCTTAGTGGGGATCACAGACAGCAATCAAAACTAACAGATGTTCTAATCCCTCTACTCTAACCAAAAATAAAAGTTTTGCCTTTAGTTATACTTTAAGTAAACATGCGCTATTCCTTTCGTTAAATAGACCCCTTTCACACTGGTGGTCCGGTCAGGTATTTCAGATGGACATTTTCTCCCCTATGGGTAGCCAGATGTAAACAGACTTGTGTCCGTTTACACCCAGCTACCTTCGATCCATCTGGCTAGATCGGATGGCAGTCGGGTGTAAAATGGACAATAGGTCCATACACATCCAACTGCCCATAGAGGAAAGCAGGTTGTGTCTGTTCTGCATAAACAGAGTGGACACAGACCTGTCATCCACCGGCAGGGGATAAGCGAACAGATTCCTTGCTGAGCAAGCAGATCCCAAAGTCCTCTCCATGTGAAAGGGGTCTTCGTGTTTTTAGTATAAACACATGACTGCATTATTTTTACTCATCATCGTTGGATTGTCAGACAAACAAGTGTGAATAGACCCTACAGCCACCCAATCAATGCATTATGATATACAAATTCCTGTTTCACTCTACAGTCCAGATGGGTATAAGGTTTAGTTTTTCTCCAAATGGAAAAAAACTGTTAGAACTTGACTATTTTGGGAGTCTTTGCGGGAACTTTTTGGGCTTTAGGGATAACAGGAACGTCTTCATGATCTGCACTCATTCCACTGGTCCATCTGCCAACTGTCATCTGGGCTATGTAACAAAAATAACAAAACACATTCAGTTAAAAACAGGTCTTAACATTTACTATATGTTATGAATCATATACAGCAATATGACTTCTTTTTGATTATAAAAGTGTATTTAGGTAAGATCAATGCACTATAGAACTGTTGGTAGATTGTACAATCAGATTTCACATGTTGTGTTGAATGTGACAAGTTTATTTCTTACTGACCACTGTGTAACGAGCAAAGTTTTGAAAAGGTTTGATGTGATCATATACAATTATTATAAAGGGATACATTATTAAAAGCAAATTCTCTTAAAGCTGAACCCCATGTAGATATAAAATATACTAAATTAATGTACCTCTGTAATCATTTATACATTAATAAATGTATATTTAAAGTGTTACTAAACTCAGTAATATGAAAATAGTTACTCTATATACCTTTTTTGGATGATCTGTATACCACAGTTACATCATAAACTGCAGAGTTTCTCCAGTGCAGAGTTCAGGGAGGAGGAGATTTTCACTACAGCCTGTATACACGACCACAAGTGTGATGTCAATATAATGCGACCTGGCTAGCTAGGAGAACAAGTAAATTCTCCAGCATAAAAGACATAACTGAGCATGTGTTAGCTGGCATTCCCCAGATAGTCAGTGCAAGAGGGGGGAGGATCTGTGTATACAGGATAAAACAGCCTTAATGCAATGCAGAGGATTAACCCCTTAAAGTGGAGGTCTACCCACTGCTGCAAAAATTAAAAGCCAGCAGCTACACATACTGCAGCTGCTGGCTTTTAATATTAGGACACTTACCTGTCCTGAAGTCCAGTGATGTCGGCACGGCACCTGATGTTTCCATCAGCTATCGGGTGCATGCTGCCACCATTTCGGTTAAGAGAACTCGGCATTGTAGCCTTATGGCTACATGCCGGAAACGCTACTGCACACTCGTGAGGCTCCACTCCTCTCTCCTACTTGCCCAGCGACAGGAGGAGGGAGCTGAGCAGTGACATCAATATCCAAGGTATCCTGCCCCCCCCCCCCCCTGAAAGGTGCAAATTGTGGCACTGGAGGGGAGAACAACTACGCTTTAAGTTCCACAGTGAGTATAACAAGCATGCTATGCTGCATATGTAGACTGATTTTACCTTTGTAAGTTTAGTAACACTTTAATGCAAGCAGTACGAGTACATTAGCAGGACTCTCTAAACTCACCACCTGATTATCGGTCTTGCAGGAAAAACTGGGCAAAAATCTCTGATCTGATGGAAAAAAACACCAATAAAACCCCCTCAAAAACCTCATATGGGTCACTTAGCAGCGTCAAAGACAGCCGTCCACAATTACCACATCATTCCCTGAGGCATCTGAAGGGGACAGCCAGTGCAACCAGTCACTGACACTAGACAAATCAACAGAAATAGGAAAAAGATGGGTGTCCCGCCACTCCAACCTCATGGAAGGGGGTAGGCATAAAAACTCACTTTGGCAGAGGATGAGTTTATGTAAATTCTGTGTTCTCCTTTAATGACTTGCTGATCGCCCACAGTACTCTTACTGCGGGCGGCTGGACCACATCTATGTACATCATCCAGCCTGTACTGGATTAGGGGTGCATAGCACTCCATTACCACGACCGCCGTTTTCACTGGACAAAATGAATTGCAGTGATCAGGGGATCACAATTTCAACAATGCTGGATTTAATTTATAAGACCCCTTTCACACTGAAGGCGCTGTTCAGGCGTTTTAGTGCTATACATGGTGCCTCTCAAGCCACCCCCCAGTGTGAAAGCCTAAATGCTTTCATATTGGGGCGGTGCACTTGCATAAAGTCCTGCAAGAAGCATCTTAGAGGCCACCACCTATAGAAATGAATGGGCAGTGCTGCCGAAGTGCCGCAAAACAGGCGCCAATAACCCTATCCTCGGCCGCTAGCCCCTGCTACTGCCCGAAAAAGCGCAGCTAAAACTAGTGGTAAAGCGCTGCAAAAACTGGCGACACTTTACCACTAACGGACCCGCGGTCCCATTGTGAAAGGGGTCTTTCACCCCCTACCTGCCCAGGCCATTTTTCAGCTTTCATGCTGTCACACTTTTAATGATAATGACTTATTTAACACTCTTTTGGTGTTATTTAATAACCACTGATTTAATAATTTGTTTTGCAATATAAATGAAAAAATACAGAAAATTTAGGCCAAAATGTAATCTGCCACATTTCTTTGGTAAAAATAACCAAAATCAGTGTATACTCAGTCAACCCCCGCAATTTGCGGGGGTTCCATATGTAAAGCATTGTGAATTGTGAAAAAAAAATGCCTATTTTTAAACTTCTGGCACTTAGGTTTATTGCTAGAAGCCTTAAAAGGTGCAGGGCATTTGGGCAGCATCTTAGGGCTTTAAGAAGAACAAAATGAAAACCACGAAAACACTCAGCAAAACACTTGATAGCTAAAAGCGGTAAACTGTGTATGCTGTGGAAACGCTGGGCTGCATCTGCCGGAGAGGAAAAAAAAAATCTGCAAACGACTGAGGCTCCCAACTCTGGTTGACTGCCGATCAATCCTGATGTACTGACTGCCGATCTCATTTCTTGGTACCTAAAATGCTAGGACTGTACAAATACAATCACATGGTACCAGGGTTAGCCCAGTATAATGACACAGTAGGTGACAGATTGCGCCCCAAGGGCTTGCACTTAAATGACCTCACGCAGGATAGCAGCGCTGGTTAAGCCTGCTTAAAAACGCAAGGTAAATATACTATTGTTGGGTCTTGCAACTTTCCAGGTCACATAAAGGGGCAGCTCGTAGCCTTGTAGTCAACGAGGTTTGTTAACTCTTTATTCACTGGGCACTCCTTGTAATATTACCTGTCTGATGTTCTGGACAATCTCTTTGGAAATGCTCAACGGAGCCACAAACCCTGCAGCTTCCTCCTGAAGAAGAAAGAAGAGGTGTATGAAAGTCCAATTACTTATCAGTGTGCATTCTGTAGTGAAATCTGGAAAACTGCTGTGCTTGTTTCCAATAGCTGTTTGATGAATTTCAATGCATTTATTCATTGAAAAAATTGTTATGATCTATGTAAATGAATATTAAAAGTGGAGAAAAGGAAATGCTTCTCCAAGTATTAATCATATTCCAGCTTTGACTTTAGGTGGCGCTCTCCTCAAAATAACATTACCTGGCTGACCATTTGGCATACATGAACAGCAGGAGTTCTGACTTTGAAATGTTTTAATCACAAGAAGCTCAGCAATAGCACTTTCCATATTTCTCTCAATACATAATCCCTTAAATACAGCCCCTAAAAAATATGTAAATACATACCTTGCGCATACAATCCCTTGGGATTGTCTGGACACGACCGCGATAAGTGCCCCATCTCTCCGCATATGAAGCATTTTGCATATGGAAACTCTCCTGAAAGATTTCAAAGTGAATTATTACTATCCGGACTTAGTAAAACAATAGCTGGAAGGCACTGCTTTTATCTTCATGAAGTTTACAATGTGCTGGCTAAAGACTGATTGTTCCCAAATCTATCATCCCTCAAGAATGCTCTTTATCATGAAATGTTCAGCAGTCATGAAATAGTAAATACCCTGTGATGCATTATACCCAGCAAAGTGATGCTCCCTCCTTTTAAGGACAAAAAAAAAAAAAAGGAAATATTGGTTTTAAATATTAACTTTCAACAATTCAGTCAAGCAAGAGAAAATCTAGGTTGGTTTTCACATGTTTACATGACTATTCTTAGCCTTTTTACAGATTTCAGAATCAGAGGAATAACAAGCTCCCTAGCTCCCCCTACCTGCCTGTTCAGATGGATCATGCAGACTCATAAGAGAGATAGCCTGAAGCAAAAACAGTGTCTGTTCGCATAAAGCTCCGATACCAGTGTCATGGTAGCACCATGTATTGCATGCCTATTTGTAAATAGCCTTTATTTAAAGTTAATCTTATAGTAGTTACATTCTATTGGACTTGTTCTATAACATTAGAGACATAATTCAGCTTATCTATGTCCACTTATTCAGAATATACGTCAGCACTTACATCCACACAGGTAGCACATACACCTTAATCCAACTACAATAGAAAGGCAGATGTTGTACTCTGCGCTGACCTTCCAGCGCTCACTGGAGGGTTGAGCTGTGATGGATGCGTAAGCCACTGGCTCAGTCTCCCAGTGGCTTACTGAGAGGCTGAGTCAGTTGACAGTCCAGGCATCTGGGTGGATCCCAAACTTCAAAGTCCAGATTTATCAAGAAAACCTGGACCGGCTGAGTGACGCCAGCTGACAGCAGACTTTAGCCGCTATCTGCTGAAAATAGGTCACAGGAGTGCAAAACAAACTGCATTCCTGAGATTTATAGAAGTTCAGCCAAATCGACTCAGTGGAAGAAACATATAGGAGGAAGAGTTGAAATACAGGTGGGAGGAAGACAAAAACTTCCAGGAAAAAAAACACCTGGAAAGAATTTAAAAAAACTTGGAGTTTTGCTGAAAATCTACGAGTAATGCGAGTCAGGCAAGGGGGCAATAGGCGAGATAACTAGTAAGAAGGGGAAGTGGAATCCCGAGATGGTTGGGGGGGGGGACCCACTTTTTCGTTTTTATACCTATGAAATTCCTTTAAGAAAATAAAAATAATTAATAAAAATAAAGGAAAGGAGAAAAAAAAAAAAAACAGAATAGAAAAATCAAGATGGCAAAGAGAAACCACAAATGATGCGAAGACCACGGAGGAAAGCGAAGGGCAGAATTTTCCGTGAGCTGGACCAACGGGGCGATCCCCAGGTTGTGACTGATGTGGGGAAAAAGAAAAAAGAAGTTCAGCCAAAATAGCTTTGGCCATACTTTTCCTATGGGGGGGGGGGCTGCCAAGTCTTGACCTGCGGAATTTGCCCTCCTATACTTGGCTGGTTGCTTTACCCAATGTACAGGTCTTTGCAGTTCTCGCTATAAAACAAATACATTGCTTGTATATGGTTTTGATATTTTATATGTTCTAAGTGTATCACTGTGCCTGAAAGACAAGGATGGGATGTTGGTTACAGACCCTTTGCAGTTCTTCCAACACTCCAGTTACAAATGAGAGGACTGCATTACTCTATATGTTCTACTTCTTCCCTCTGTTTGATGGGCATGTATTTTGTAGACCCTTCTTAGATCTAAAGTTGTGGCTTGGATAAGCTATGAAATAGCTTCAACATTAAAGAACAGGTCCAGTTAAATGTAACCAAACCATGACCTGTATTCAGGAACCTTCAAAGTTAGCTCACATTTAAAAACACATCAGCTCAGTAAAGTCATTGATTATATTATAATGCTAATTAAAGGACAAAATATACCAACACCATTGGCAGCTCTCTCATTTAATAACCAGGGGACATTCCCAAGAAATAACCCTCACATGTACCAAGAGCTGGATCCACTTTGGCTCTGCATTTCTTGATTTCATGTTCTGTTGATCCACAGCGAAAGCAGATTCCTGTACCCATCTCCTGACATCTCAGAGCCTCAGAGCAGTCAGCCATGCCATGACCAGGCTTGCGACAGTGGAAACACACCTGGAAAATATAATGTAGGACATGTCACACATGATTGCTTGTTGGCTGCAAAGAGAATCCAATCAGGTTTTGTTCATAATTCAGACTAATGAAAGAGACATCTCATTGTTGTCATGATCAACATCTCAATGGTGCTCCGGTTTTCTTTACTACATTTTTGATAAATTGGCTCCAATCTGTGGCATCGGAATGGGCCCCTTTCAGACAGAGCGGAATCTATCAAGTGGATCCGCCTGCTCAGCAGAGGATCTTTCCATTGGTCCCCACTAGGGTTGTCCCGATACCGATACTAGCATCGGTATCGGGACTGATACCGAGTATTTGCGGGAGTACTTGTACTCCCGCAAATACCACCGATACCTAAATAGAATACTCCCCCCGCCGCCGCATACCGCCGCGTTAATCCCCGTTCAATACAGCGCGCATTACAAGCTTTCGTTTGTATACTTGTAATGCCCGCCTCGCCATGTACAGACACTCCCCTTCTCGGGATTGGACGGATCTGTCCAATCCCGAGCAAGGGGGAGTGTCTATGCGCGGATCCGTGTATAGACACTCCCCCTTGCTCGGGATTGGACGGATCCGTCCAATCCCGAGAAGGGGAGTGTCTATACATGGTGCGGCGGGCATTACAAGTATACAAACGAATGCTTGTAATGCATGCTGTAATGCACGGGGATTAACGCGGCGGCACCATATCTACTACAGGTATGGGGGGCATACATGGCTGCAATATGTGGGGGGAGGGCGACATGGCTGCAATATGTGGGGGGAGGGCGACATGGCTGCAATATGTGGGGGGAGGGCGACATGGCTGCAATATGGGGGGGACATGGCTGCAATATGGGGGGGACATGCATGGCTGCAATATGTGGGGGGGGGGGGGGACATGGCTGCAATATGTGGGGGGGGGGGACATGGCTGCAATATGTGGGGGGGGGGGGGGACATGGCTGCAATATGTGGGGGGGGGGGGACATGGCTGCAATATGTGGGGGGGGGGGGGGACATGGCTGCAATATGTGGGGGGGGGGGACATGGCTGCAATGTGGGGGGGGACGGGGACATGGCTGCAATGTGGGGGGGACGGGGACATGGCTGCAATATGTGGGGGGGGGGGACATGGCTGCAATATGTGGGGGGGGGGACATGGCTGCAATATGTGGGGGGGGGGGACATGGCTGCAATATGTGGGGGGGGGGACATGGCTGCAATATGTGGGGGGGGGGACATGGCTGCAATATGTGGGGGGGGGAACATGGCTGCAATATGTGGGGGGGGGAACATGGCTGCAATATGTGGGGGGGGGGGGGGGACATGGCTGCAATATGTGGGGGGACATTTAAAAAAAGTATCGGTATTCGGTATCGGCAACTACTTGAAAAAAAGTATTGGTACTTGTACTCGGTCCTAAAAAAGAGGTATCGGGACAACCCTAGTCCCCACTGAGCAGGTGGATGGCAGGTCCGTATTCACTTCACTATGCAGAGTGGACAAAGACACAGCCCGCTGTTATCCAAGGGGCGGTTGGATGAAAACAGACCGTCTGTCCTTTCTATCAGACTGTCATCCAATCTACTGGATGGATGGGGAACACATCCCTAGCCGTCTGTTTTTAGTGCACCGGATCGAATGCCGGTGGGTATCAGCATTGACATTAGCCGCTCCATAGAGAGCCCAATCAGGTCTGCCTGAAAAACAGACAGGTGGACCTGATCGGTCCACTGGTTTAAAAGGGGCTTTAGCCCTGGTTCACACTGGTATGATTTGATATGCCAAATCGGCGGCAATTGCTGGCAATGTCACCTTCCTAATCGGTGCGACGCTGCACCAATTTCAAAGAGTCGTTTCAGCTGAACTTGCGCGGCTTCATTCCCACAGCCCAGTGTGAACCTGGGCTTAAAGGGGTTGTGAAGGTTTGTTTTTTATTTTCTAAATAGGTTCCTTTAAGCTAGTGCATTGTTGGTTCACTTACCTTTTCCTTCGATTTCCCTTCTAAATGTTTTTTTTCTTTGAATTTCTCACTTCCTGTTAATCCTCAGTAAGCTGTTCTGGCTGACTAACCCCCAGCCAGAACGGCTTGGATGATGCAGGCAAGTTCCTGAGGAGGAACAGAAAGTGAGAAATTCAGACAAAGAAAAAAAAAACATTTAGACGGGAAATCGAAGGAAAGGGTAAGTGAACCAACAATGCACTAGCTTAAAAGGAACCTATTTAGAACATAACAAATGAACCTTTACAACCCCTTTAAGCTGAACACCACTGATTTAAAATGCAAAAAGACAAATGTCCAAAGTCAGCTAGACAATATGTTTCAAATATTTAACCACTTCCACACTGGGCACTTATACACCTTCCTGCCCAGACCAATTTTCAGCTTTCAGCGCTGTTGCACTTTGAATGACAATTACGCGGTCGTGCTACACTGTACCCAAACTAAATTTTTATTTTGTTGGCATTTTGAAAAATGAATGCATTTTTTGTTTCCGTTACAAAATGTTGTAAATAAGTAGCAGTATGTTTTATCCTTCACGGTTGGGCACAGATGGGGCAGCACGGATGTACTGTAATATTTTGTACTGATGGAGGCCAATCAGTACCAAACAATGCCTGCCAATCAGTGATACCCATTGTGGGCACTGATTGGCAGAAAAGCAGATCACGGCTGCTCTTGTTTACATCCTGATCAGGCGTGATTGGACACGGCTGACCATGTGGTAAAGAGCCTCCGACAGAGACTCTTTACCTAGATCGGAGTTGCGGGATGTCAGACTGACACCCCGCAACAACGATCGCTGCGATGCACGCCCCCGGGGACGAAAAACACAAAGCTTTACGACCTCTTTAGGGTGGAACAAAAGGAAATCAAACAGTGCATGTAAAACTTAAAGTGGTTGCAAAGGCAGGTTTATCTTAATGCATTCTCTGGTGGCGGTCAGAGAAATCAGATCAGCAGAGTTTCCCATTCTGGGTGGAACTCCACTTGAAGTAACAGTGTTGTTCACATAGACAGCGCACGCATTCCACGCACAGACAGCGTCGATCATCCTGCAGAAGGGGGCAGCACCGCCTCCTACACCCCCCTACCCAAGCCGCTCTGCTCACCATATTGCTCGACTTGTTGGTCTGTCTCTTCAGTCTCCGACCCTCCCGGCGCTGTTCCTTGTGAAGAGCGTTGAAGCCATTGACATCCTGGTTGACATACTTGCCCTCCTTCTTCCTGGACGGTTGGGCTGACCTCTCCTGGCCGGCCTTCCTCAGCTCTTCCCAGGGGGTGGCCGCACACAACTTGCGGTTCCGACTTGGAGCGTTCACATGTCCGGGACGAGCCCAGCGAGTCATCTCTACTCCACACTACCTGGCGTACAGGACCGAACCGGAAACACGTCACTGCTCGGCCGGATGGAGGGCACGCAGTACACGTTGTGATAGGATTCCACAGCGGCCATCTTTGTTGTGGGCAAAATATTATAGCATGTGTCTAGTCCAAACATGTGTACATTTCAGCATACCAGTACGTAGCTGTGACGGCTGCTTTCATTTTCTTTTTTTTTCAGGATAAGATCTTTTCCTTCAAGCATAAAAACATAACTGGTGAACCTGACAAAAAGTTGGTGTGCTTTTTAAAGCGGAGCTCCACCCTATAGTGGAACTTCTGCTCATTGGAATCCTCCCTCCCTCCAGTGTCACATTTGACACCTTTTAGGGGGAGGGGGTGCAGATACCAGTCAAAGACAGGTATTTGCACCCACTTCCGGGAGACCTCTCGGGCAGTGAAGCCAGAGCGCTCCACTTCCTGATTCCCTCACGAGGATGGCGCGGGGGCAGCAGAGTGACGAGCGATCGCCGGTTCCTCCCTCCTCTCTCTGTACCGATCGGTACAGTGTGAGAGGAGAGCGCGGGTGTCAGCAGTACTGTGGGCTGGATCTGTGACTATTGCAGTCACAGATCCAGCCATCCCTGCGCAATCCTCTGCAATACCCCTACCCCTACCCCTGTGCAATACTCTTCAATACCCCTACCCTTGTGCAATACACTGCAATACCCCTACTTCTGTGGAATACTCTGCAATACCCCCTGCGCAATACTCTGCAAAACCCCTACCCCCTGCACAATAATCTGCAATACTCCTACCCCCTGCGCAATAATCTGCAATACCCCTACCACATGCGCAATACTCTGCAATACCCCTACCCCCTGCACAATACTCTGCAATACCCCCTGCACAATACTCTGCAATACCCCTACCCCCTGTGCAATTCTCTGCAATACCTCCTGTGCAATACCCCCTGCGCAATACTCTGCAATACCCCCTGTGCAATACCCCTACCCCCTGCTCAATACTCTGCAATACCCCTACCCCCTGCACAATACTCTGCAATACCCCTGCCCCCTGTGCAATACTCTGCAATACCCCCTGCGCTATACTCTGCAATACCCCTGCGCAATACTCTGCAATACCCCCTGTGCAATACCCCTACCCCCTGCTCAATACCCTGCAATACCCCTACCCCCTGCACAATACTCTGCAATACCCCTACCCCCTGCACAATACTCTGCAATACCCCCTGCACAATACTCTGCAATACCCCTGCCCCCTGTGCAATACTCTGCAATACCCCCTGCGCAATACTCTGCAATACCCCTGCGCAATACTCTGCAATACCCCCTGTGCAATACCCCGCTCAATACTTTGCAATACCCCCGCACAATACTCTGCAATACCCGACCAATAATGTGTAAAGGCTTCTGCACTACTAAGTGAAATAAATGAAACTCTTCCTAAATAAACAGTAATAAAAATTGCAGCAACAACTACGCAGTTTATACACAACAATAGAAAGTGAATAAATAAGGTTATTGCGCAAAATGCATAAAGACACCTAATAGTCTGGAAAAAATATGTGCAAAGTGATGAGGGTGACCAAATGAGTCAAACAGTATCGAACGGTGAGAAAACAGATAAATATATAAGTATATATATATATCAGTACATAAATAAATAGATATAAATAAATAACTGAATAAAGTCCAAAAGTGAAAGTGAAAAAAGCAGTAACCACTGCCGAGGAAGGAAAGTAGATGCCCACCAGTCCCAGAGAGGAATGAGAAACTCCACCACAAGACACCAATCTGGTCTCCCAGAACTCTCACCTCATCAAAGTACAGTACAATATGGATGGTATCCACCTGCATAGTATGTTCCACACACTGGTATCCTTAATGTCTCACGGTCCAATTGGCTGTGGACAGACGTACAGCGGGAGTGATGTGAGACGGCGCAGAGGACGCCACTGTTCATTTTTATGCACTCGTTTTTAAATTTTATGTAAGTATATCTATACCGCAATAAATGTTCTTTGGTTTTACTACTACACTATTGGAGGCCCTCCTTTGTCCCTCTTGTTCCCTGGTATGGAGACCATATAGGTACTTCCATTAGAGTTTGATCTAAGCCACCTGGACCGTGAGACATTCAGGGCCAGATTCTCATACAAATTCGCCGGCGTAGCGTAACGCATTTACACTACGCCGCCGCATTGTACTAGAGCAAGTGCCGTATTCTCTAAGCATTTTCTCTGTAGTTTGCGTTGGCATAGGGAAAATGGCCCAGCGTAAGCCCGCGTAATTCAAAGGGGGCGGCTTCTATTTAAATGAAGTGCGCCCCCGCGTCGAACAAACTGCGCATGCACTGGCCGGGGAAAAAGCTCCAGCTCACGTAAGAAAGCGTTGTTAAAACCGGCGTCAAAACGACGTGATCGTCACTACGCAATGCCCTATTCGCGAACGAGTTAGTAAAACGACGTAAGCGACGGAAAAAGCCGACGCTGACCCGACGCCATAGTTAACATGGCATCCGACGGTACTTCGTAAGGTTACTCCTCATAGAAGCTGGGGTAACCTTACGCAAACGAAAACGACGTACGCGACGACGGTGCGGCGTAAAAGCGATCGGGAATCGGCGTAGTAGCCTCATTTGCATAGGCAAATGAGAAAACAACGTAAAGGCCACCTAGTGGCCAGAGTTGTCATTACAACTACGATCCGCAAGTGTAATGGTATTACACTTGTCGGATGTTCAAGCGTATCTATGCCAAAGTGATGCTAAGAATCACTCGCATAGATTCGAGACAAAAAAAAGGCAATACGACGGGGTATCTGAGATACTCCGTCATAGCGCCTCTGAGAATCTGGCCCACAGTATACCAGTGTGTGGAACATACTATGCAGGTGGATACCACCTTTCCAGCCTAGAGGTGAGATGTGGGGTCTTATTGACCCCATATCTCACTGTAAAGATGACCTGTCATGCTATATTTCTATTACAAGGGATGTTTACATTCCTTGTAATAGTAATAAAAGTGATCAAAACATTTATTTTTTGTTGAAAAACGTGTCAAACTAAAATATATAAAGTAAAATTAACAATAATTTTTTTTTTTTTTTAAAGCGCCCCTGTTCCCGTGTGCTCATGTACAGAAGCGACCGCACATGTAAGTCCCGCCCACATATGAAAACGGTGTTCAAACCACACTTGTGAGGTATCGCTGCGAACGCTAGAGCGAGAGCAATAATTTTGGCCCTAGACCTCTTCTCCAACTAAAAATATGTAACCAGTAAAAATATTTAAAGCATCACCTATGGGGATTTTAAAGTAGCGAAGTTTGGCGCCATTCCACAAGCGTGTGCAATTTTGAAGGGTGACATGTTGGGTATCTATTTACTCTGCGTAACTTCATCTTTCATATTATGCAAAAACATTGGGCTAACTTTAATGTTGTTTTTTTATTTATTTTAAAGCAGAGAAAGTAGCCCACATGGACCCCAATAACATAATACAGCAAGTGTAAAGGAATACAGGAGAAATCACAAACGTAAGCGTGATACCCCCGCAAGGGGACTTGGTGAGGTATCCTGTAACCCGTGTTTCTCCAGAGGCTCAGGCAAGGTGTACATAGGGGATCCTGTGTCTATGCTGGAGGGGGACACGAACCACTCAGTCGTGTGTGTTTTTCTCGAGTGTCCAGGACCCATGGGGCCAGCCCGCTCTGCATTTTCCAAGGAAAGGGCAAAAGCGATTTTTTTTAAACTAAAAATATGTAGAAGAATACGTATCGGCCTAAACTGAGGAAAACATTTTTTTTTATATATTTTTGGGGGATATTTATTATGGCAAAAAGTAAAAAATATTGCATTTTTTTCAAAATTGTCGCTCTATTTTTGTTTATAGCGCAAAAAATAAAAACTGCAGAGATGATCAAATACCACCAAAAGAAATCTCTATTTGTGGGAAAAAAAGGACGCCAATTTTGTTTGGGAGCCACGTCGCACGACCGCACAATTGTCAGTTAAAGCGACACAGTGCCGAATCACAAAAAGTGCTCTGGTCATTGGACAGCAATATGGTCCGGGGCTAAAGTGGTTAAGGTCACTTTAGATAAAATACAACACAACTGAGACCATACAATGAAGACACATGCGGTTTGCAGCAGACATGTTGCCCGACTCTGCAGTTTTATTGTATATACAACAGATATACAGGTAACAGAGGGTTAAACTCAAAATAAACATTTCCTTGGCAAGCAGAAAGAAAGAAAGAAGAAATCACCTTGATAAACAATAATAATAAATAACACGTGAACATAACGAAGGCGTCTTTGTACATGGTTGCTGTGAAAATGTGTGTATGGATTTATTTAAAATAGTAATTGACGTCCTCCTAGAGAAACAGAATATACATTTCTACAGTAGTTCTTCAAATTCAGTACGGGGTCAGCAGGTGGGGTGTATACATGAATGAAATGTTCTGTTTACCAAGTACATAGAAAATGTGTTCACAGAATAATGCCAGTGCTGCCTGATTACATGGTGGGCCTGAATCTGCGACAGTAACATTTTATGTTGAAAAGATCAAACTGAAAGTAAACTAGATGTGTATGAGACTTACATAATGTATTGTCAGCACATAACAGGTATCTCTGGTTGTCTACATACTAGGTCCAGTTTTTATTTCGCCTAGGTTCCCACTGCACACCGCATATGATTCGCACAGGAATCGCACCTCATTCCTGTAAAAAGTCCCATGCGATTCTGTGCAGTGCGATGTGAGCCCATTAATTTTCATGGCTAAAATTTTGAAAGGCATCTGCATAAAAAACGTGCAGGCACTGGAACCGCATTACATGGGTGTTTGCACATAGGTGGTTTGGTTCAGGGAAGCACATTGCTTTTGGGGTGTTGTTAACTTTTATTTGACAGCCGCAGCAGATTGCATTAACACAGTGATTCCTGCACCCAGTCTGTGTAAACCAGGGCATAGAGAGGATCTGAATTGTGGAAACAGTGCCCAAAATACAAAGGCTTAAAGTGGATGTAAACCCAAAAAAATAAAAAAAAATTTGATGTTACAATGTAGAGTATAAGATTTCCTATCATCTGTGCCCAGTCTTGCCACACAGAGTTAATCCAGCGCTGAGTAATCCTCTTTTAAAGTCCAGTGCAAATTAACCGGACTTCAGATAAAAACCTGCCAAATTAGGTTAAGTCCGTTTCTCTGTTTTTGCTTTCAGTTACAGGTTATTTACAAATATAGCGTGGACATGTTTATCATAACAAGAGGTGATCCAAAAATCGTTGTATATTACTAGGATGTGTTATGATGTTATATCACCTCATGTTATGATCAACAAAACATAACATGATAAACATGTCCTAGCTATATTTGTAAATAACCTCTCACTCAAAGCAAGAAGAGAGATTCCGGACTTTTTGATTTAGGCAGGGTTTTATCTGGAAGGCTGTTCGTTTTCACTGAACATAAAAGAGGATTACTCAGCGCTGGATTAACTCTGTGTGGCAAGACTGGGCACAAATGATAGGAAATATTATACTCTACATTGTGACATCAAAAAAAAAAAATTATTTTTTTTTGGGTTTACATCCACTTTAAAGAGAATCTCCAGTTGTTTTGTGTTTATTAAAAGTCAGCAGCTACAAACACTATAGCTGCTGTTTTTTTAATAAACACACACTCACCTGTCCAGGGATTCAGCGATGTGCCAACCCAAGACATCGCTTCTCTGCTTCCCTCCCCCCTTCGGATTTAAACTGTGGGCATCCGGCTGTGACAGCTTGCGGCTTCACAGCTGGGTGCCCACTGCATATGCGTGAGTTGCACTGCGCCTCCTGAATGGTCCGGCAGTATTCTGGGACCTGATAGAGAAAGGGAGTCACCGCTCAAGGTAGAAGACAAATAATGAACCTTCACCGGATCTGAAACCACGGGTGCTGGAAATGCATATCTCAATGCAAATGAGGGGAATAGTCTGGACGGTCGCACATCAAAAGATATCGCTTTTATTGTAAAAATATGATCACAAAGCACATAGCAAACGGGATACAAGCTGACGCGTTTCACACTATAACTTAGTGCTTAATTATAGCTTGTGAAGTGTCCCAGAAGACTGCAGGGAGGGAGGGGGGAGAGAACTTCCGCTTGGATCACATAAAGCATCTCGGTACCCTCTCCCCCCCCAACAAAAATGACATGCCAAACGTGGCAGGGGAGGAGCACTTAAAGCTGGACTTCCCCTTTTGGGTGGAGCTCTGCTTTTTTTCCCGTTCAATCAGTTAAAGCGGATGGTTCACTAGAAAAAAATATTAAAAGCCAGCAGCAACAAATACTGCAGCTGCTGACTTTTAATATTAGGACACTTACCTGTCCTGGAGTCCAGCGGCATCCGCAGCAGAGGATGAGCGATCGCTCGTCACCCTGCTGCTCCCCCCTCCATCCACGGTGAGGGAACCAGGAAGTGAAGCGCTGCGGCTTCACTGCCCGGTTCCCTACGGCGCATGCGCGAGTCGCGCTGCGCCCGGCGATTGGCTCCCGCTGTGTGCTGGGAGCTGAGAGTTCCCAGCACACAACGGGGGGGGGGGGGGGCAGCGGGATGTCGCCAAAAAACCCGTCTTTTGCCCGAGACTGCGGGCCGGAAGTGGTTGCAGATACCTGTCTTTAGACATATATCTGCACCCCCCTCCCCCCTGAAAGGTGTCAATTGTGACACCGGAGGGGGGAGGGTTCCGATCAGCGGATCTTCACTTTAGGGTGGAGATCCGCTTTAAGTGAATAAAACTCATAAATTCCTGCATCCATACAAGCAATGTGAATACACAGAGCTCCCCCCGCCGCACTATTCTGAATACACTAATCAACGCTGCAGCCATTGGCTGCAAGCACTGATTGAATGCTGGTTTTCCAGCAGGACCATTCGACAGAAGCCAGTCTAATGACCAACTTCTGTTGAACAGACAGAGGTACATATACAAAAATTTGGCTGGTTCCTGCTGAATTTTGATACGTGTATACCCAGCTTTAGCCACCATTATTGCCGGTAGGCTTCCTGCAGCTGATCTTGTTACCATAAATTATTTACCGTGTATTGTTCCAATCTGCATCTCTGTGTAGAAGTTTTATCTTGTCAGGGGCAGGGCTTTCTTTTCTCGTACTGGAGCTGTCCCCCCCCCCCCTTCATGACTGGTCATCTGATAACTCAAGGGGGGATATTCAAAAAGCAGCAGGAGAGGTTCAGAAAGCACAGACCAATGGAATTCTCGGAGCAGGCAGATCCTTTTACTGCAGATCCTCTGGAACAGCTTTAATCCAGCAAGGGGACCCTGGGCAACATAGTAGTGACATCCCCACATCTCATGAGGCCAGCAGTCAGTGGCAGCAGCGTCTTATAACAAAAGAAATGGCTGCATATCCAGGAATTCCGATTGCCTTTTATTGTTTAAAGTGATAAAACCAACACAAGGTCAACTAGACGCGTTTCACACATACATCTTGTGCTTAACCACTTCAGCCCCAGACCATTTTGCTGGTCAATGACTGGGCCACTTTTTGTGATTTGGCACTGCGTCGCTTTAACTGACAATTGCGCAGTCGTGCGATGTGGCTTCCAAACAAAATTGGCGTCCTTTTTTTCCCACAAATAGAGCTTTCTTTTGGTGGTATTTTATCACCTCTGCGGTTATTATTTTTTGCGCTATAAACAAAAATATACCTTCAAAAGGGGGAATGCTGTGGACTCTGATGTAAGGGGGTTTCTGCTCACCAAACCTCCCACTTAGATCAGAGTTCTCAGCATTTCCCCTTAAATCAGGGTTCCCAAATACCCCCTTAAATCAGAGTTCACAGGGAACCCCTTACATCAGAGTCCCTCTTACCTTAGTGTATTTACTCGTTCGGAGGCGAGAGAGAAAAGGGGGGGGGGACTTTAGTCACAGACATTGGATGGTGAGGCTCAGGTATCGACACCTTTTATCCACACTGTATCTGCCGGTTGCTGGACTTCAGATTTTGCAGCTCACACATCTCTTTCCAGAGGACCAGAACACTGGGGATTGGAGTGCAGACAGAGTTGTAGGGGTGGGAGGAGGAGAAGCATATCAAGCCCTTTCTCCTCTCCTGTCCATGTACGGGAATGGGTCTTGTGCACACCCCTATGCACTCAGCGGTTTTGGTACTCATTCACTTGGGGAGCCATAGTTCATTATGAATATTGTGTCAGGGTTTCAGGAGGTTTGAAATCCGGACACACGATTCAAAACCCGAACTGTCTGGGTGAATCCCGGACAGGTGACAACCCTATGTACAATGCAGATTTTAAGTGTAACTAAAGGCAAATATTTTTTGTTTGTACGTTTTTGATAGAGTGAAGAGTACATAAAATCATTTTTTATCGCTGTCTGTGACCCCCTTTAGGGAGATCCACCCTCTCTATTTGTACTGTTTACCATTACACCGAAAGTGAAAGTAAAAGAAAATCCCAAATTTTGGGTTGATTCTGGAACAGTAATAGAGGGGAAATCTTCCAATGGGGGCATTAGTTCCCTCACTTTCAAAGGATTTTTGTTTACTTCCTGTTTTGGCTTTGGGACAGGAAGTGAAGGGAAATCTCTCCTATGGGATACAGGTGGCAAAAAAATAAAAACCTGACAAAGGTTATAACCATCCCTTACTCTATACAAGGTTATACATTTGCCTTTAGTTACACATTAATAACCCTGATGTATACATGCCAAGGGACCCCCCACTACATGAAGCTTGAGAACAGCATTGCAGCCAGGGATAATGTAAGTAATACAAATAATCCATGCATCTTTTGCATCCATGTATTGCGGGGGTTTTTGCAGGGGTTGAGTGTGTTCTATGATAATAACCTGTAAAGAGCACCTGTTGATATTATCTTGACAGGTTGTATTGTTGTTTGGAAGTGGAATCTTCTATATTCTAGAACTTTTTCACAGTTTAAAGATAAATCCCACTGTAACTGTCACCACATCCTTATGAACCATGCAATCTTCACATACAAAAAAAATGCTATGGCTATCTATTCAGTGTATAATAAGTATTATTCTATACATTCATTAAAGGACCAAAAGAATTTCATGGTATAGGTTTGCATTTTGTTGCAGAGTATTACAAATAAAGCACCCAGAATCTTCCCACCATAGATGGGGTTTCCTACAGGCATCTTGTACCTGGTAAACAAGAAAGCAGGAGAAAATATACTGGGAGATGACAAATAAAAAGAAACAAATTAAAAAAACAAGACAATATAAATTAATCTAACCAAAAAAAATGTATTTATACAATCTCTATAGCAGCACACCTGAGAGAATTCACCCCCGTCTACCTGGAATGGAACAGGAAACTTATAAAATGCTCGTCATTTTCAACTCTTTCTTTGGCCAAATGTTGTGGCCCCTACATTGTTAGACGCATTCTGACCTAAAATATAAACAAATAAATAAAAAATACTTGCTCTTTCCTCTAATTCAGAGGTACCCAACCTTTTTGACACTGGGGACCGGCTGTGTGGAAGAAAATTATGCTAAGGCCTGGGGGCAGGGATGCGTTTGGGGAAATGGCTGGTGTCGGCGCTTCAATCATCACAACACAGTGGTTGATATGGTGTCCCTGAGTGGGTCACTTGCCACGTCACCTGCCACCAGTTGTAGTTTGTCACTTGCCAAATGAGGAGTGTCACTTGCCATCAAATGCGGCTTGTCACTTGCTGCCAGATGTGGACTGTCTTTTGCCAGATCGCGATTGTCACTTGTTAGGTGGGGGCTGTCACTTGCCAGATGGGAATTTTCACTTGCCAGGTAGGGACTGTCACTTGTTAGGTGGGGATTGTCACTTGTTAGGTGGGGACTGTCACTTGTCAGGTGGGGACTGTCACTTGCCAGATGGTGATTTTTACTTGCCAGGTGGGGACTGTCACTTGCCAGGTGGGGACTGTCACTTGTCAGATGCGGACTGTCACTTGTCAAGTGAGGGTGGAAAATGCGGCAATGCGGGTCGAGCAGTGAGAGATTTCATCTCTCGGCCGCCGCACCTCAGTGTAGTGATCACGCCGGCTGTGAGGACTGGACGGTGGTGCGGTGAAAGATGACATCATCTCTCTGCTCTCACACACCTCAGACAGTGTTGTGTTCCCAGCTGTTGTGTGGGCGGAACAGCTGTGATGCTGGGGGGGCCGCGAGAGATGATGTCATCTCTCTGCTCGCCCGCAACCTACCGAACCTCCGAAAGTGCAAATGGGCCACAGCTCGGTAGTGGGTCATGGCCCTGGGGGTTGAAGAGCCCTGCTCTAATTCATGATTTTCAAATGTATTATAATTAGTAATAGGAAGGGAAATTATGTGCGGTTAGGCTTATGTAGAAGGACGATTACCATAAAGAGTAATTTACCGTTTTACTATGATCCCTGACCACACACTTGAGAGAACTACCACATACTTTTTCTACCAAACCCTAAAATGAACTAGCGATTTCCCATTCAGAGCAAAGCAATTGGCTCAATTAAAAAAAAATTGCCCCCAAGCTGCTGTTACTCTGCTGCTCCATTCACATGCATAAACAAATATAAAAAGTCCTGTGTAATCTCCCCGTCCCGAAGCTAATGCCGCATACACGCGATCACTTTTTGTGATGTAAAAAAACGTTGTTTTATCTCACGATACAAAACAACATTTTTCAAACTATATTTTAAAAAACGACGTTGCCTACACACCATCGTTTTCTGAAAATGCTCTTGCAAAGCGTGGTTACGTACACCACGTTCGACGGCACTCTGTTCCATTGAAGCTCCCTTCTCATAACTTGCTTTTGAGCATGCACAGGTTTAAAAACGTTGTTTTGCCCACACACGATCATTTTTTATGACACAAAAAACGACATTCTGAAAAACGACATAAAAAATTGAAGCATGTTCGAATTTTTTTTTTGTCATTTTTCAGAAGACATAAAACAACGTTTTGCCCACACATGATCATTTTAAATGACGTTTTCTAAAACGTCGTTTTATTTCATCACAAAAAACTACCGTGTGTACGCAGCAATACATACAGTAGGACTAAGGACTTTCTCTCCACCATACGTGAAAGTCTTGAGGTCCAGCGATCAGTCATGTAGGCATCCAGCCTCGCACAGTGAAAGCAAAACTGAGTCATATGCTCCCCTGTATTTCTTCTCATGGAGAGACTAGGGAGAAAAGGGCAAGAGGACACATCTCCAGCACAACATAATCAGAGATCAAAGTTGGGACATTTTTTTGGTACCCACACAAAAAGGACATTTTGAGACTGCTAAGGACCCCTTCCTCTTACAGCAGTGACCAAACATTGTGAGTGGAAATTAGAAAATTAGCTATGTTCCTAACAGTGGTTGGAAGAATGGGAGCCCCTCAATGTAAAGGTGACAAGCTTATACCGCGTTTCCCCAAAAATAAGACCGGGTCTTATATTAATTTTGGCTACAAAAAAATGCATTAGGCCTTTTTTTCAAGGGATGTCTTATTTGTTGTGTTTTTTCTAAAGCCCTTAAAGTCCTTGTAAAATCATTTAATCAGCTCTGTAAATGTATTATCTAATGTCCAGTGTGTGTCTTTTATGTAACATTTTTGTAGAAAATACCTTATTTACAGCGCCGCTGGGTGCTCACATGACCTGTCGGATCTCTTCTTCCCTGCTCCGAGCACTGCTGAGGGAGTTGCCGAGATCCCCGCTGACATCAGCAAGCACTGCAGAAGGAGGGGCCGCTTACGTCAGCCGGGAGGAGAGGAAGGTAGCTCCGGCGGGTCACATGAGCGCCCATCGACGTTGTAAATAAGGTATTTTCTACAATAATGTTACATAAAGACACACACTGGACATTATATAATCCTTTTACAGCATGGATTACATGATTTTCCTAGAAATTTTCCTAGAAATTTGAGAAAATCAAGGGGTTAACTGTGTTCTCTTTTGTGTGTTCTAACTGTGGAGGGAAGGGGACTCACTATAGGAGCTGACAGATCTTGGTTTCTACTTTGTAGAAACACACGATCTGTCTTCTCTCCTCTGATAGCACAGGGATTTGTGTGCTTACACACACAAACCCCCGTACTGCTGCTCATGCACACGATCGGAATGGGCGGTGGGAATTGCGCCCACCGGCCACGTGCATTGGGTTCTCTTCGTGCGCCCTCTGGTGGCTCTCCTGGGCGAAGCCATATATGTACGGGATTTCGCCCAGGAGAGCCATTCTGCCACAGTATATCTGCGTGAGCTGCTCGGGAACTGGTTAAGGAGCAAAGGGAAGCAAGCATTTTACAGTAAGATGTGTCCTTTTAAATAAACCTGTTGTTTAGCACTGTATGACTAAAGCACAGGTCTACTTTAAAGAGAATTCTTTCTGCCTGAGCATTTATCCAAAAATATGAATCATTTCTTAGATTTTTATAAAATAATTTGATTTTCTCCTTACTTAGTCTAGCGGAACTTCAACCTCTCAAACCAGCAATGACTATTTTTAATTCGAATGTAGCTAGCATTAGTACAGTGCCTTGCGAAAGTATTCGGCCCCCTTGAACTTTGCGACCTTTTGCCACATTTCAGGCTTCAAACATAAAGATATAAAACTGTAATTTTTTTGTGAAGAATCAACAACAAGTGGGACACAATCATGAAGTGGAACGATTTTTTTTGGATATTTCAAACTTTTTTAACAAATAAAAAAACTGAAAAATTGGGCGTGCAAAATTATTCAGCCCCCTTACTTTCAGTGCAGCAAACTCTCTCCAGAAGTTCAGTGAGGATCTCTGAATGATCCAATGTTGACCTAAATGACTAATGATGATAAATAGAATCCACCTGTGTGTAATCCAGTCTCTGTATAAATGCACCTGCACTGTGATAGACTCAGAGGTCCGTTTAATGTGCAGAGAGCATCATAAAGAACAAGGAACACACCAGGCAGGTCCGAGATACTGTTGTGGAGAAGTTTAAAGCCGAATTTGGATACAAAAAGATTTCCCAGGCTTTAAACATCCCAAGGAGCACTGTGCAAGTGATAATATTGAAATGGAAGGAGTATCAGACCACTGCAAATCTACGAAGACCTGGCCGTCCCTCTAAACTTTCAGCTCATACAAGGAGAAGACTGATCAGAGATGCAGCCAAGAGGCCCATGATCACTCTGGATGAACTGCAGAGATCTACAGCTGAGGTTGGGAGACTCTGTCCATAGGACAACAATCAGTCGTATACTGCACAAATCTGGCCTTTATGGAAGAGTGGCAAGAAGAAAGCCATTTCTTAAAGATATCCATAAAAAGTGTCGTTTAAAGTTTGCCACAAGCCACCTGGGAGACACACCAAACATGTGGAAGAAGGTGCTCTGGTCAGATGAAACGAAAATCAAACTTTTTGGCAACAATGCAAAACGTTATGTTTGGTGTAAAAGCAACACAGCTCATCACCCTGAACACACAATCCCCACTGTGAAACATGGTGGTGGCAGCTTCATGGTTTGGGCCTGCTTTTCTTCAGCAGGGACAGGGAAGATGGTTAAAATTGATGGGAAGATGGATGGAGCCAAATACAGGCCCATTCTGGAAGATGGAGTCTGCAAAAGACCTGAGACTGGGATGGAGATTTGTCTTCCAACAAGACAATGATCCAAAACATAAAGCAAAATCTACAATTTAATGGTTCACAAATAAACATATCCAGGTGTTAGAATGGCCAAGTCAAAGTCCAGACCTGAATCCAATCGAGAATCTTTGGAAAGAACTGAAAACTGCTTTTCACAAACGCTCACTGAGCTTGAGCTGTTTTGCAAGGAGGAATGGGCAAAAATGTCAGTCTCTCGATGTGCAAAACTGATAGAGACATACCCCAAGCGTCTTACAGCTGTAATCACAGCAAAAGGTGGCGCTACAAAGTATTAACTTAAGGGGGCTGAATAACTTTGCACGCCCAATTTTTCAGTTTTTTATTTGTTAAAAAAGTTTGAAATATCCAATAAATTTCGTTCCACATCATGATTGTGTCCCACTTGTGGATTCTTCACAACAAATTACAGTTTTATATCTTTATGTTTGAAGCCTGAAATGTGGCAAAAGGTCGAAAAGTTCAAGGGGGCCGAATACTTTCGCAAGGCACTGTAAATAGATAGGAAAATATATCATAGTTACATTTATAATCTTTTTTACATTTTTGCAGGAATGTACTTTTTTCCAGGCCTAGACAAATGATGTTAGACATCCCAGGAATCTTCAGGAGGGAAGGAGGGGTTTTCTCAGCTAAGCACACCTTCCTGTCTGCATGCTAGAGGGCACATGGATTCCAGTAAGTAAATGCTACATGAATCATCTGACCTTACTCAAGATGGCCACCACCAGAAATGCTGGCGAATGTTTATCAAAGTGATTTATCAGCAAAAAAAGCATGGACACATGGATAGATGGGGGAGTTTTCTTTGAGTATTACAAATTAATCAGTGTTTTTTACCTCAAAACTTTATATTCCTGATATGTGCCTGCTGTACCATGTACTTGTATGAGAAAGTATCCTGTTCTCTTTGTATGGTTTTCTTTGTGTGAAATCCTTGGTGTTCCTGCCAGTCCCTCTGCTTTCATATTAAAAACTGACTACACTAAGCAGGAGAGCACACTAAGGTCCATTCTCTAGCTATGCTGGGATCCTGCTGCTTCTCCTCCCCCAGCTCTTATGCAGCTGAGAACCGAGGGAATGTGATTACTTAAGCCCTGTACACACGATCGGTCCATCCGATGAGAACGGTCCGACGGACCGTTTTCATCGGTTCACCGATGAAGCTGACTGATGGACTGATGTGCCTACACACCATCGGTTCATGAACTGATCATGTCAGAATGCAGTGACGTAAAAAAACACAACGACGTGATGAAAAAAACTAAGTTGAAATGCTTTCAAGCATGTGTCGACTTGATTCTGAGCATGCGTGGATTTTTAACCAATGCTCGTGCGTACTAACGAAATGAACTTCAGTCCGTTTTCATCGGTTTGAACCAATCGTGTGTACTGGCTTTATAGAAAAGGGAAAAAAGGTATTTTTAATGTATTTTTATATCTATACAATTTTTTTTTGCCTTTTATTTCTATTTTAAACCGAATGGTCAGATGGGACATGGTGACAAAAGGCAGGTGGCAGACCAGTAAATGACTTTAGATGACCTCTAAATCCTAAAAGGAACTTGTAAGCATTTCCTCTTTCTTTCTCTTTGCAAATAGGTGGGCGACTCTCTCAGGTGTGATATCATGGCATGCAGTAGAAATGACACACAATGCTGGTATGTCTAGGCCAGCCAAGCAGTATGTAGTCATCCCCAATATTCACATTATCAGTAGTAGATGCATCCAAAAACAGAGCCGTGATTGCTCAGTGCATAAAAAAAGAAAATCACAAACAACAGGGGCAGTAATGATCACATATGTACAGAGAGTACAATGTATAAAGTCGATGAAGTTATTCTTTCTTGCGATGCTAATAATGAGTGTCCTGGTGAATGTAGCATCTGTGACTCCATGTTCTCCTCATTATGTTGTTATGGTAATATACTCCACCATGCAGAGAATGAACCTTGTTATTTGTATGGCAGTCTGCAATATGCTACAGTAACACAATGTCACTTGACTAGTCACGACTCTCGCCCTATAGACACAGTGCGGTCATTCTGTAATTATTAAGTGTTGCTTGTAAAAACTGGCACAGTGGATGCTCTTCAAGCCTTCTGCCTTCACAACTCTTCATAGCGAGGTCAACGTTGCTTCTTCATTGCAGCTTTATGTGCTGATGGGATCCTCTTAGTGTGACTAGCACAATGCACGCAGACATTACCTTTATTGTCTGAGTCCTGTTCTGGCATCTTTGTTTTAAGGTGCCCGCGGCACTGTCAGCCTCCACTGAAAGGGTGTCACTCCCCTGCTCTCCGCTAGGCATGGCATGCATAATTCAGTTGGTGAAGTGAAAGCACTGAGTTGCCTCAAGAAAAACGCATTAAAACTCTTCATGCTGGGAGCCTTGGTTCAATTGTTAAGGATAATTCATAGAGGGTATCTTCATCCAGGATGCGAGACTGGTCCAACAGGAACTGGGTCACCTGTTTTACAAGGAATAGACGTATTACTACAAATTCATATACAAGTATTCGTGATCAACTATATATTATATATATATATATATATATATATATATATATATATATATATATATATATATATATATATAAACCCTTTAATAGCACATACTTGAAAAAACTGCTCTAATATGTCACACAAACCTTTAATCACAAATATTGCTGCCTTGTCTTTGTCTGTGATTTGTGTACAAAGCACTCTGGCCTGCATTGCTATGGATTTATTACACTCTGTACATCACTCTTGTCTTTGTTCTGCCTTACTGAAATGCTGGTGACGAACATGTAGCGAATCACTTCTTTACTTTTTTGCTTATCTAATGTAAGGTATTTTATGTCATAGCAAACATTTTCAGATAGTCAAGGACTAAACCTAAATAGGCATGTATCAAAAAGATAAAAAAGATACATACAAACAAGCAGATAATAAAAGAGAAGGAGAACAATGTTTTTCACGTTATGAAGCAATAATATAAGGGTTTTCACTCATGAGAAGTTAGGGACATTTCTATGGCAGTGACATCCATGGATAACATCCTAAGGATACATATGGGTGCCGTGGCCAGCCCTACAGCCAGCACTGAGCTTGCCACTGCTCCTGGAAATTCTGGAAAGGATATAGGGGGCATCCTGTCGGAAGTGACACCGGGAAAGGGGGGCCAAATTAGCCTCCAGCTAACCTCTCCCAGCACACCACCCGAGTCAGGAGTGCTTGTGGCGAACATCTTGCCCCGAAAGGGAAAATCGGTGCCATCCCCTGGTAGGGAGGCCTTCCCTCCAGCGGCCAAGCACTAGAGCCATAAGTCCTACTATTGCAATGTGGGTGAGGTGGATATCCAAATACTTATAGGATTTATATTGTGGAAACCGTTTTTGCATTGCTTTACAAAATAAAAAGAGACCGCACAGTTACAGTACAATTTAGGACAATAGGCTTTGAAGGGCCCTGCTCATGTGTGCTTACAATTCAAAGGGAAGTGCAGATGATACAAAAGGTGATAACTGTGTGGGGATGGGTTCATAGAGAAGGCAGAAGTACAGTTGTTAGCCAAAGGCAGGATAGGTTTCCCTGAATAAATTAGTTATCAGGTATTGCCTAAACGCAGACAGAGTAAGCAATAGCTATACAGGTTACGGCAGGAAGTTTCAGAGAATGGAAAAGCCCTGGGTGTGAACAAGGGAAGATTTGACAAGGGACCTAAGAGCAGGAGGTCCTAAAGAATATGTTACCCCAATATTTCATAATCCTGATGTGTACCTGTTGTACCATGTACTTGTGTTAAAGAGTATCCTATTCTCTTTGTATTGCTTCCTTTGTGTGAAATACCTTGTAAACTGGTTAGCTCCCCTGCTTTGCTGTTTCAAACTGACCACACTAGGCATGAGAGTCTTTTACCTTATTGCATTCTCTGCATTAAGATAAAAAGCCTTCAGCATGCAGCTTCCCCCCAAACCCCCCTAATACCTGAGCTGATCTTGATCCAGCAATGTGCACTAGAGCAGTGGCCCTTTCAGCTCTCTCCCTCCTCATTGGCTCAGACAAGGCAGCAGGAGCCATTGGCCCCTGCTGCTATCAATCACAGCCAGATGGAATGGGGGGCAGGGCCGAGCCACACTCTATGGGGTTGATTTACTGAAGGCAAATAGACTGTACACTTTGCAAAGTGCAGTTTCACCCTGAAAAAACAGTTCCTCCAGAGCTTAGTAAATAAGCAAAAGCTCTGCTGACTTCCATCATCCAATCATGTGCAAGCAAAAATGCTGTTTTATTTATATAGTTTGCACGTGATTGGGTATTCTTTGCAAAGTGAAGCTTTACCTCATCTACTAAGCTCTGGAGCAGGGGTGGCGAACATGTGGCCCGCCAGCCTCCACCGCTTGTCCCAGGCCCGGACAGGGTTAACACAGGTCACGGCCGCCGCTCACCTACCACTATGCGGCTGTGCTTGTGTCATCTCCGGGCTCCGGCGCAGCTACGTTAACGGCTGATTGGCTGAGCTGTGTGTCTCTCTCACACAAAGCTCAGCCTCAGAATCAACGCTGACAGTTCGGCACTCTTCGGCAGGGCCGTCTTAACAGCATCTTGGGCCCCTGGGCAAAGCAATGCTCTGGGCCCCCTACAAGGATGACAGTGCAGGTAAACAGACATCAAGTAGGTAGGAGGCAGACTGCCTCCCCTGTGAATCTATCACTCTCAGTGCCATCATGGGGCCCCCAATTTCGGGGCAGGGTAGGCTCAAGGACCAGCTGCTTTGACGCAAAGTGCAGGGGCCTCCAATGCAGCTGGGGCCCCTGGGCAGTGCCCAGGTGTGCCCTCTAATTAAGACAGCCCTGCTCTTCGGACACTGCTCCTTCTCTTCCCGCCTCTCTGGCCTGCCCACACCCCCTGTGTCTGCCCCGCCCACACATCCCCGGGAAAATGTGAAGGAAGATTGAACATGTTTAAAAGCTGCTGGCAGCCCGCCTCTGACCCTCTATCCTGGGATGAGTAAGCTCACCCTCTCCCACCTCCCAGTTTGTATATATAAAACAAATTTAAGGGGTGCTCTGTGGACTCTGATGTAAGAGGGGGGCTTTGGTGGGCAGAGCCCCCCTTACATCAGAGTTCCCCTTTACATCCAAGTCCACAGCATTATAAGGGGGTCTGTGCGGACTCGGATGTAATGGGGGTCTGTGCGGACTCGGATGTAATGGGGGTCTGTGCGGACTCGGATGTAATGGGGGTCTGTGCGGACTCGGATGTAATGGGGGTCTGTGCGGACTCGGATGTAATGGGGGTCTGTGCGGACTCGGATGTAATGGGGGTCTGTGCGGACTCGGATGTAATGGGGGTCTGTGCGGACTCGGATGTAATGGGGGTCTGTGCGGACTCGGATGTAATGGGGTCTGTGCGGACTCGGATGTAATGGGGGTCTGTGCGGACTCGGATGTAATGGGGGTCTGTGCGGACTCTGATGTAATGGGGGTCTGTGCAGACTCTGATGTAATGGGGGTCTGTGCAGACTCTGATGTAATGGGGCTCTTTGCAGACTCCAAAAAAGACAAAAGAAAAGAAATCACCGCTCCAGGTGAGACCTGTAGACGATCAAGGATAATTCGATTACCAAGGTGCTGGCGATGCAAATAGCAATGATGATGAAGAAAAGAGGGAAGGATGGCCGCACTCCAAGGATTTTCAAACGAAAAAAATTGTCTTTATTGTAAAATGACTAAGCACTGATCGAGTGCGAAACGCGTCGGCTGTCCTGTTTTCTGTGATTGCTGTGACTGTACATGTTTTTGGATTTACAATAAAGACAATTTTTTTCGTTTGAAAATCCTTGGAGTGCGGCCGTCCTTCCCTCTTTTCTTCATCATCTTTGCAGACTCTGATGTAAGGGCCCTTTCACACGTAGGTACCGTTCGTCCGTTTTTTTACGGGTGAAAAACGGACCGCAATGCATCCCTATGGGCTAGCGGATGTTAGCGGATGAGCATCCGCTAACGTCCGTTTCCATCCGTCTCCGTTAAGCTCCGTTTTTTTGAACGGAAGCAAACCCTATTTTTCTCCTGTCAAAAAAACGGAACGGACGAAAAACGGATGTTAGCGGACGATCCGTTTAACATCCGATCCGCTAACTCTGAACTCTGCATTCTGTATGTAGTGCGACCCATATACAACTGGCCCTTTGAGGGCAACCACACTGCTGATGCGGCCCTCGATGAAATTGAGTTTGACACCCCTGCTCTGGTGCAACTGCTCTTTGCAACATGCACAGCCTATTTGCCCTTAGTAAATCAACCTCTATGTGTCTTATGGACGTGAGCATGCACAAGCTTGCTATGGAGCAGAGGAGAATCAGGGCTGCTCTGTGCAAAACCATTTAACAGAGCAGGCACGCATAACATGTTATTATTTAAATTAAAAAGAAAGGGTGCATTTACAATCACATTAACCTCCCTGGTGATATAATTATGTTCGATTTTTGCGTCTCAAAGCGGTACCATTGTTTTGCATGGAAATCTGCGTTTTATATTGTAGGCTTGTAATTCTTAGTCATAACTCACTTAAATCTGTCCAAACAAGAGTCTAGTAGACATCCCGGGTATGATAAAGTTTGAAACAGGAAATCATAAATTATAATATAATATATAAATAATTATAACAAATATTAATATTAAAATAATACATTTTATTCAATAATGTAATCAAATCAAAAACACAGAAATTTGCTCAGTTGCAGAATTGTCGCTGTCATTACTTTCAGTGTTTGATGATGAATTTCCCCACTAATCACTTTTGCTCAATTCTGCAAGAGATTCTAATTTATTATGGCTGTTTTCTAGCTGCTCTAAAACCATTTTGGACATAAAGGGACGCTTTTTGGTTTCCATGGACAATCTCCAGTTTCCAGGCAAAAAGAACAGTTTATATAATATAAAAGTGCAGGCAGGGCACTGGACAAAGGGATGTGAAATGATTTGATACAGTAATGTAATTTGGCGCCATGCTCTGCCCCTGTGCTTCGCGATGCTTGCAGGGAACAAAGGCCGGCACACAGTACATCGAGCGGAGGACACAGCCCACGGACAAAGCGGGAGGACATCGCAGGATCCTGATATTGAAAATTCATCCCGAGCCATACTTGGGATTACTGCCAGGGAGGATAAATTAGATTGATTTGGAAGACTTTGTATATTTATTTATGCTTTCATAGCCAGTATCGATATGTATAGTGCGCAACACTACAAATACACCATGTTAGAGTATTACCTTTGGTTGGTGTTCTATTCGGTATGGGGTCTGCTGGAACTGTCTGATTTCTCTAATGATGTGCGATATCTACAGCAAAACAGCATAATAAAGATGTTATTAGTACAGCAGAATATACAGAAATACGTTTAATTGAATTTGGTTTGCAAAACTTTAAATCAATAACTGATGGACAATAGAATATTGGGTCAGCTTAACAAACATCTATTCATTCATTCCTATTGAGAAAAAGTAGAGTAAGGGTCAAAGGATGGATGTACAGTATGTTACAGTAGGTGACTGGGATATTGTGTCAATCTCGCTCCCTTTCTCGGCGAGATTGACCACCTACGAGCCCCATCGCGGGAGCCAGCGCCGAGCTGGCTTGCCGCGATGGAGACAAAGCCGTCATAGAAGCGACGGGGATCCGACGCGGATTCCCGCCAATTCTACACGTGGGCGGAGTTTGTTATGAATCCTGAACGAGAAATCCCCGCCGGATTTTTAAAGAAAAATCCTGCATGGGTTCCCCCCTCAGGAGCATAACGGGCCCTTAGGTCGGTTATGGGTTGTAAGGAGACCCCCTACGCCGAAAAAACGGCGTGGGGGTCCCCCCACAATCCATAACAGACCCGTATCCAAAGCACGCCGGCCGGCCGGTCAGGAAGGGAGTGGGGGCGAGCGAGCGCCCCCCCCTCCTGAGCCGTACCGGGCAGCATGCCCTCAACATGGGGGGGTCAGGTGCTCTGGGGCAGGGGGCGCACTGCGGCCCCCCACCCCAGAGCACCCTGTCCCCATGTTGATGAGGACAGGGCCCCTTCCCGACAACCCTGGCCGTTGGTTGTCGGGGTATGCGGGCGGGAGGCTTATCGGAATCTGGAAGCCCCCTTTAATAAGGGGGCCCCCAGATACCGGCCCCCCACCCTAAGTGAATGAGTATGGGGTACATTGTACCCCTACCCATTCACCTGCAAATACAAAGTGTAAACACAAATAAAACACACAGGGTATTGAAATATTTTATTAGTTGGCCGCCGGGGGGGGGTGTGTATGATCGCTTTTATAAAAGCGCCCCCCTCCGGCGGGCTTCTGTGGGGGGGTGGGTGCCGCCGTCTGGTTCTCTTCCGCCGCCGGGGGGCGCTTTGATAAAAGCGCCCACCACCCGGCGGGCTTCTTTCGACGTCTTCGGCGGCGGGGGGGTCTTCTCCCACTCTCCGGGGTCTTCTCCCGCTCTCCGGGGGTCTTCTCCCACTCTCCGGGGTCTTCTCCCGCTCTCCGGGGGTCTTCTCCCGCTCTCCGGGGGTCTTCTCCGCTCTCCGGGGGTCTTCTTCTTCTTCAGGACTCGCCGCCGCTATCTTCGTGTGTTAGCTCAATTACTAGCGGCGGCGGCCCCCTCTTCTGCGACGTCGGCGTCTTCTTCTTCTGCTGTCCAGATGTTGACACGACGCATCCTTCCGCTGTTATGCCGGGCGCGCGGCGCGCAGCGAAATATATAGGCCTGTCTTGTGACGTCGCAGTCCCATCATGCTCCGGTAGGTATCACGTGGGTAGGTAGCACGTGGTACCTACCGGAGTATGATGGGACTGCGACGTCACAAGACAGGCCTATATATTTCGCTGCGAGCCGCGCGCCCGGCATAACAGCGGAAGGATGCGTCGCGTCAACATCTGGACAGCAGAAGAAGAAGAAGAAGACGCCGACGTCGCAGAAGAGGGGCCCGCCGCCGCTAGTAATTGAGCTAACACACGAAGATAGCGGCGGCGAGTCCTGAAGAAGAAGAAGAAGACCCCCGGAGAGCGGAGAAGACCCCCGGAGAGCGGGAGAAGACCCCGGAGAGTGGGAGAAGACCCCCGGAGAGCGGGAGAAGACCCCGGAGAGTGGGAGAAGACCCCCCCGCCGCCGAAGACGTCGAAAGAAGCCCGCCGGGGGGTGGGCGCTTTTATCAAAGCGCCCCCCGGCGGCGGAAGAGAACCAGACGGCGGCACCCACCCCCCCACAGAAGCCCGCCGGAGGGGGGCGCTTTTATAAAAGCGATCATACACACCCCCCCCCGGCGGCCAACTAATAAAATATTTCAATACCCTGTGTGTTTTATTTGTGTTTACACTTTGTATTTGCAGGTGAATGGGTAGGGGTACAATGTACCCCATACTCATTCACTTAGGGTGGGGGGCCGGTATCTGGGGGCCCCCTTATTAAAGGGGGCTTCCAGATTCCGATAAGCCTCCCACCCGCATACCCCGACAACCAACGGCCAGGGTTGTCGGGAAGGGGCCCTGTCCTCATCAACATGGGGACAGGGTGCTCTGGGGTGGGGGGCCGCAGTGCGCCCCCTGCCCCAGAGCACCTGACCCCCCCATGTTGAGGGCATGCTGCCTGGTACGGCTCAGGAGGGGGGGGCGCTCGCTCGCCCCCACTCCCTTCCTGACCGGCCGGCGTGCTTTGGATACGGGTCTGTTATGGATTGTGGGGGGACCCCCACGCCGTTTTTTCGGCGTAGGGGGTCTCCTTACAACCCATAACCGACCTAAGGGCCCGTTATGCTCCTGAGGGGGGAACCCATGCCGGATTTTTCTTTAAAAATCCGGCGGGGATTTCTCGTTCAGGATTCATAACAAACTCCGCCCACGTGTAGAATTGGCGGGAATCCGCGTCGGATCCCCGTCGCTTCTATGACGCGCTCGCTGGAATGTGCTTTTACTATTCCAGCGAGTGCGAGATATCGGCAGCCTGTCGCCGAGATTCAGCGCGATGCTGGCGTGCTGAAAACACATTCTCGGCGGCAGGCACTGTACTCTTCCCTACTAGCTGTGGGGGAGATTTACTAAAACTGAAATGTGCAAAATCCAGTGCAGCTCTGCAGAGAAACCAATCAGCTTCCAGGTTTTAACCCCTGTTCACATCGGTGCGATATGACATGTCAAATCAGAGCCTATTGCCGGCAATAGGAGCGTCCCAATCGGTGCGCCAAATTTGCTGTGTTGCACCAATTTCCAAAAGTAGATCTTGCGCTACTTTTGGCGACTTTGTGGGGCGATTTCAATAGATATCTGTGCATGAACCGGCACAGAACAGCGGTCTTTCAAGTTTCCCCTGAAGTCAGACTGAAATGCGGCTTTGAACTTGCACGATTTCAAAGCTGTGTTCAGTGTGAACGAGGGCTTACTGGCACAGCTCAACTGAACAAGCTGAAGTTAGAAGCTGATTGGCTACTTGTTCAGCTGCACCAGATTCTGAGTGCTCCAGTTTTAGTACATTTCCATGTGTTCTCACACTGTGTTCACCACAGAACAAAGTCACATTTCCTTACTTTTTTAGCTTTGGGCTTACAAAAAAAATAAATAAAAAAATGTAAAGTTAAAAAGAGAACCAGAAAAAGTCTGCTTAAATAGTAAATAAATAAGGCGACTGGTGTTAGAATTATGGACTAGAACACGGTGCCATTTATGCCTTGAAAAATAATATATACTTACTACATAAATTAAAAGATAAGAATTTCTATATTTTAAACTTTATACTAAGAAAATAATGTAGTTATTTCTACAGGTACGCTCCTGAATGGCAGTTCTAGAACTAAAACTTTACGATTCCCCTAGACACCTAGAGGCACTTCCCATCTGCTGTTCAGAGGAATCTGGCAGACAGCGAGCAGCTCGCCGGCCAACTTTTCCAGTATTGCCTCAAAGAAAACATTTGCTGACTAAAATTACTGTAGCTTACCGGTACTTTCTTATATCATCCACTTACAAAATCTGCTGGTCTTTTTTTTCGTTCATTTCAAAACTGGGACTTTCTCAAACACAGTCATAACACGTCTGCTTTGCCACTTTCAGTTTTTCCCATGTTAGCCGAGTTTAGTCTCTTACACTGGCGGTGTATTACTTTTTTTGTCTTAAAATGATCAACAATCTTTCCAAATGAATGACAATTTCTTTTTAATACATATCTACGATTTAACACATATGATATAAACATCTTATAAACAACAACTATAAGGCTCCATGCACACTGAAGCTGATAACCTGCAGTTTTTTTTTGGCGTTTTGGCTTTTTTTTTTTTTTTAACTGAACTCTATGTTAGCCTATGTGCCCATGCACACCTGGGCATTTTTCAGTGTTAATGAGCTTTGGAGTTTATTGGCTTTTTTCTGAACTACCGAAATTTGCGTTCAAAGTGCCGTTTTTTGTCGGGGAAAAAAACGCTAAAAAATGCAACACACTGAAAAACTCTCAAAAACGCCTGCGCCAGAGTTTTTTAGTGTTTATTTTATCTATTTAAAAAAAAGCTACACTGAAAAACGCTGGTTAAAGCTATTGCAAAAATGCTAAAAAAAACTTTGCAAGGCTCCCTGCAAAGCTACTGGCGTTTTTTATAGCTTTTATCAGCTTCAGTGTGCATGGAGCCTAAGCATTACAGTGGAGGATACTACATCATCAGCTAAACATTTCCAACCCTCCAGGTTGTTGTTGACTTTTAGATGTTTTTGATGTGATCATTTCTAACACACAGAGCACCTAAATAGAGAGAAATGTGAACTGTGGGATTAATTTACTAAAACTGGAGAGTGCAAAATCTGGTGCAGCCCTGACCCAATTCTTCTTGGTTCCCTTGCCGATGCTCCTGGCACCTTCTTCCTGCCAAGTGCCCCCCCAGCAAGCAGCTTGCTATGGTGGCACCCAAGCAGGCTCACTCCCATTCCACTGCTCTGTGTGTTTATTCGGCGGCAGGTCGGCTCTGCTGGGCGAGATCACGTAGCTATACGTCATCTCGCCGAGCAGCCGCAAAAGGTGAATCGCAAAAGGTGGCCTGGTCTTTGACCAGCAATATGGTCCGGGAGTTAAGTGGTTAATAAACACAAAAAAGCCTGGATCTCCCCTTTAAAGATGTGGGTTAGAGAGTTTAGGATAGGGTGGGAAGGTGGTCGCAGTAAATGTGAGGGGACAGGTGGTGGGAGGGCCATGGAGAGGAGTTTGGCGACTACCTCAGTGGCAACAGGGCTGAAAGAGGAAAGTATTGGGTACGGTGTTGGACCCGGTGTGTTCGTCGGGGGGGAAGTTGGATGCTGGATATCTCATCGCGAATTTTGTGGATTTTGCTTTTGAAATAGTTGGCAATCTTCTGGGTGGTAGGGAAGTTGGTGGTGAAGTAAGGAATTAAAGGTTGAAAAGAGTTGTTGAGGTTTGGATGAGAGGGTTTTGATGAGAGTGTTGTAGTAGGTTTGTTTAGCAGTGGGGAGGCGGGAGTAGTATTTGAGAAGGGTATATTTTGAGGAGTGTAAAGTATTGCAGGGATTTCGATTTACACTCCCTCAAGTGCACTGCTGCGTCTCTTGAGACTTCTGGTGTTCTCTGTTTGCCAGGGTTGTAGCAGACAAGGCCTGGTTCTGCGTGTAGAAAGAGGACCAAGTGCATCCAGGGAGGATGCTGTGTGTTGCTGTAGATGAATGTGGTCAGGTCTGGGCAGAACAGGGGTGCAATTTTATCATGAAGGCCATCAGTAGCAGAATGAAATAGAGGATTGAAGTGGGGAAGGTTTCTGTGGGTCGCGGTTTGCAGGTTGGCAGCATGGGAGTTAGGAGACAGGGAGAGGGTGAAACGGATACGGTTGTGATTGGAGAGAGGAAAATAGGTGTTTGGGAGGGAGTGCAGGGATGGGAGAATATGAGGTCAAGAGTGTTGCCGTTGGGAGTGAGTGGTGGTTAAAAGAGGAGGTTGAGTAGTTGAGAAGTGGTTGCGGTGTTAACATTGATTGGAATGTTAAAGTTATCTAGGATTATGGCAGGTACTAGATCATCTTTGATAGCCTCTATGGACTTGCAGGACCGGGGCGTCGTCATAACGTTACTTACGGTCTATGGTTGAAGCTAACACATTCTTTTTTTCAATCTCTTGCTTTTAAAGGTCTTTTTGCCCCCAAATCTTTTGAGGACATGTCACCTTATTTCTATTACAAGGGATGTTTACATTCCTTGTAATAGAAATAAAAGTGATACAAAAAAATTCAAGGGACAGTGTAAAAAAAAAAAAAAACGTAATAGCACACCCATCCCTTTGTGCTCGCGCATTGAAGCACACGCATACATAAGTCATGCACTCATATGTAAATGGTTTGCACCACACCTTTAAACAGTAAACGGTAAAGTGAGAGCAATAATTCTAGCACTCCTCTGTAACTCTAAACAGGTAATCTAAACAGGCATTTATGGAGATTTTTAAGTACTGTAGTTTGTCACTATTCCATGAGTGTACCCAGATTTAAAGCATGACATGTTAGGTATCTATTTACTGGGCCTAAACTTATCTTTCACATTATACAAAAAAAATGGAAAAATTGGAGTATATATTGTGTTTTTTTTTTACATTAATTAAAATGTATTTTTCCCTCAAAAAAGCTGCACAAATACCATGCGACTAATTTAAACCGCTGCACAAATACCATGTGACTGATTTAAACAAAAAGTGCCAGAAAAGGCTTTGGTTTTCAAGTGGGGAAAATCAGTGTCCCTCTTTGTCAGTTTGGGCAGACTCAGTTTCCTTGCATTTCAAATTATTTCAAATTATTAGGAGTAGCATGCACTCGGTCTGAGGACTGCCCTAAACAAACACCTGGAAAGGTAAGACATTGAAAAAAAAAATCCACAGCAAAAGTACCCACCATTCTCATTTTTGAAAAGTTTACAAGGCCTTCCTCTGTAAAGTTGGGTGTGCCTTCTTCAATAAAGGCAAGGTCAGTGAGGTACATTCCCAGGTAGGGTACAGACGGTGGATTACAGCTGCAAGACATACAGAAGAAATAAAAAAACACATTTTATTAACTGCTTTATTACATAATTAGGGAAATCCATAAGGGGTGTCATAGACACCTTCAAAAATTCTGTCAAGCCACCACACCAAAATTGGCCATGTTTGCACCAGAGAGGCCAGCACTGACATTGGAGTGTCCATACCAGACATTTTTTACCCAAGCCTTCCAATCTTAGCAACAATGACATTTGCATGGCTGAGTAGATAATTTATTTTAGTAGGTGGGACAAGGGGAACTAGTTTCCCATCAGGTCCAGTTTACCTGTGATTGACAACGCATAGCAGTGGGCAGATGCCTATCTGCAATTCAGTCCAATAGCAGCTTTCAAATCTGCCCACTGACATCTGTTTTTCAATCAAAAGCAAGGCAGACCTGATGGGAAACTAGTCTCTGCCCATCCAACATGCGCTGCAAACATGGTGGCCAGTTTCCCATTAATTATGTCTCCCCTGTGATGCAAGTAATTTCCCTAATATAAGCACTTCCATATTTGAGTAATGACACCACCTGTATCCCTTGCCCCTTTGGTCTACCATCCAACAGCTAAATGGGGCCACAGATGGAACCCTGTGAGGAAAGTTGTCACATTAATGACAGCTTCTCAGCACAGACATGCTCCACTCTGCATACTGGCATACCTCTGTAATCCAGCTCAGGCCTTGCCTTAAAGCGCTATAAAAACCAGAACAAAATTCTATATATTGCAGCTTTCCAATGCTCCAGTATGGTGGCTGCATTTGTTTTTCCTTAATTTTCACCTGGTGACAAATCCATTTTTAATGGCAAGTAAAAATATGTGAATGAATGTATGCCTACTTACAAATCTGTGTTACCTTAGCACTACCCATATTTCACATTACCTATAAGCCATCTTGCACCATGTCTTTCTCAGCATTAGTGGAAGGTGATGAGTGCAATGCTACAATCTGAGGGAAGCAATGTATTCACTTTCTCATAAGAAGTTCTCTGTAGGAACCATTGTTTTATTCTTTGCCAGGAATCAAACATATAATAGTGTAGCTCTATCCCCCCCTATCCTCCTTCTTCCTCCTCTTCACTTTAATAACATGCATCCATCACCAAACGAGAAGGGAATAACACAGGGCAGGACTGGAACGCTCCACCTTGCTCTGTGTAGTTTGTCGTGGCCCCCCCCCCCCCATGTTGATATAAGCAGGGGTGTATTTAGGTTTTGTGCTGCCCTAGGCCTGATTAAACGCGCGCACCACCTAATTTAAATATGACACACCCCTTCCTGGCAAGGCCACGCCCCTTTCTATTTAAGACCTACCCTGGATTCCCTTAATTTGTATACATTTCCTCTTACTTCCTGTTTGGGGCAGGAAGTGAAGGGAAATCTCTGCAATGGGACAGGGATGGTAAAAAATAAACTGACAGGGGCTATAACCCCCCCCTTACTCTATCAAAAATGAAAAATAAAGTTAAGTGCCTATAGTTCTACTACAAATTCCTGATTATTTTATGGTGCGGACTAAGAAGATTTAACCATGCCAATGGTGCAGCAGAATCCCCCCCCCCCCCCCACAGTTGCAGAATGCCGGCCGCCTGCTTACCAGAAGCAGTGCTGCCGCTTTATGGGGGCGCTAGACTAATTTGCCTCTCAGCCCAGCCTGCCCCATAAGACTGCCGCTACACTAACAGTGTAGCATAAGCTGGTGGGGACTCTTTTTGTGCGGCCCCCTTGCAAAGTGCCGCCCTAGGCCTGGGCCTTGTTGGCCTAGGCCAGGATACAGCGCTGGATATAAGTGCAAAATTACATATAAAGCCTGTGACCTCTGTCCTGTTCAGGCAGCAGAGCTGAAACCAAGACTTTTAGAGAATCTCAGGTCCTGCACTGTTGGCCTGCTCATTAGACCTTACGTCCAAGCTTCTCTGCAGGACAGGGCGGATGTCACTGAAATGTGTTTTATGGCTAGGCTTCTGGGAAGTTCTGCTTGGACTAAGGTATTACATATTCATTTATAGAACTTACTTCTTGAGAGTTTCTCTGAGGTTTTTAAATCTGCCTTCCGATGAAACAGTCTTTTGAAGCTTGTCCATGAGTGCTTTTGTCTAAAAATAAATATTTTATCCATTAAGTCAAATCATAGTTCTTAATGCAAATGACCCTTTGCCTGCCATGGACTAACTAATACAGTATTTTTTTTACCTAAGCCATTATTATTAATATTATATTATTTATTTTTTATTTTATATTAATAATAATAATATATATATATCCCATATATACTTGAGTATAAGCCGACCCGAGTATAAGCCGAGGCACCTAATTTTACCACAAAAACTGGGAAAACATATTGACTCGAGTATAAGCCTAGGGTGAGAAATGCAGCAGCTACTGTAAGCGGAAAAGAGGGTCAACAATGCCGATTTGTACGCCTCACTGTGCTTTTTTGCACGCCTCACTGTGCCCAACCTCACTGTGCTCAACCTCACTGTGCCCATTACACCCTCACTGTGCCCAATACAACCTTACTGTGCCCATTGCAGCGTACCTGAAATTCTTGACAGGCTGCGCTGCAGGCGTCCATTCTTTAAAACTCACTGCTTCCCCCTGGTCCCGTCCCGTGATAGGTGTTTGACACTGTGTTCAGTATTCCGCCTATCATGGATGTTCTTTCACTCTCTGACTCCGTTTCCCAGCAGACACTGTGTTCAGTGTTCCGCCTATCACAGACCTTCTCTTGTCCGAGGATGAAAGAACGTCCGTGATTGGCGGAACACTGAACACGGTGCTGCGGGTGTCCATTTTTTAAAACTCACAGCTTCCCCCTGGTCCCGTCCTGTTCCGTGATAGGTGTTTGACACTGTGTTCAGTTTTCCGCCTATCAAGGATGTTCTTTAATTCTCTGACTCAAAAAAAGGGCTGAAAAACTTGGCTTATACTCGAGTATATACAGTATTTATATATATATATATATATATATATATATATATATATATTGTATGTCAAATCTACTTCATTACACAAATGTTTAATTTAACTGTATGATAATTGAAAAAAAAAAAAAACACACCAAAATGTATTTTCTAATATTTCAGTTAAGTATAAAAGATTAGATTTGGCTCAGTTAATAAATAACACACATATCTAGATTTAAACCTATTGGTGCTTGGGAAACCTTGACAACTGCACTTGTTTAGCATACCACTAAATTTAGTATTAAACCTTTGGGTCTAGTGTAATGGGGTTCTTTTGTGCATTTGCAGGTTGTAAGGCAATATGACTGGGGAGAATGTTTGGGCTACCTGTCCTGCAGAAATAACAGGAAATGAGAAGACATCTCTCACAAGTAAAGGATAGGTGCCCCCATTGGAAGGTTTCTCTCAGGGATCGAGACTTACAACAACAAAAACCTTACATGGGTTCTAACAATTCCTTACTTAGCACTAATAAAAAAAAAGTTTTGTCATTACATACCCTTTAATGCTAATTCTGTGACAAATGGGGTAGAAAATCTCCTTGGTGATCTTTTGTCACTCTTGGATGATCAGTGCACCTGAGATATAATCAATCACCTGTCCCTCATTTGTTCACACACTCTCTCTATTAAGGCATCTCAAAAGATCTCTGATGTCCTCCTGTGTACTGCAGATGGAGTTCTGGCTCTACCTACCTGTTTAGACACTTTGGCCCAGGTCTTCTTAAGTCGATAGATTGCACTTCTGTTCAAGGCTGAAGTAATTTCCAGCACTCCATTATAGTTGTGCATGCATCGGCAGATATCAGCTACCACCACCCACTTCTCAATGGAGGTGGCTCTAGAGGTGACATCAGGCTGGCTCATAATTTCTGATGCTACAAGGTTACTCATCTTTAGAATCCATACATGCAAAGGACATAGAAGAAAGAAATAATAGACCAAACAATTATCAATAAAAAAGTTTTATATGTGCAGAGATCAACTAAGCTTGAGATCTACAATATACTTTACATTTTGCTGAATCAGGAATGTGCTCACCAAACATATACCGGTAGTTAATATCAAATATCTGTCTGACACTGAGGTCCTCAACTAAAACACTATAGCTTTTTGGTTTCTACTGTATAATCATAATTCTTATGAAATGAATATGGCAGATAAATCACTGTAAACATTAAAATGAACAAGTGAGTTTATTTTCTTCCAATGCAGATGATTGCCACTTGGGTCAAAAGGCTGTATTGAATCTTTGCAGGTGACTAATGATTCTAAGGATGGCTACTTGCTGACATGGCTACTGGTGGGCGATCAGTGTGTGTCTCAATTGCCTACCAACCACTCGCCAATAAAAAATTGTAATAGAGCAAATGCTGGAAAATGAGAGGTGGTCATTGGGTCACCTCTTTGACTTTTCTTTTGTTTACAAAAGTTTTATTGAAAAGGTACAAAATAAAAGGTTACATGACAGGTTGGGACAAGTAAAGAGAAATATGGTAAAATACACATTAGATCGGTAATAGTACAAACATCGCATCTTAAGGCAAGAGTGAGTGGCGGAGCGAATACCTGACAACAACTAGAACAAGCATAAGTGAATAATATTGGGAGGAGCAAAATAGACGGGGAAATAGGGGGAGAGTGGGGAGGGACCTTACATGAGACTCCAGTATGACCATTTCGCATCATAGACATGAAGGCTATCGTTGAGGGTGTGGAATATTTTTTCTGAAATTTTTACCATCTCCATCCTAGCGAGGACCTGTGACCATATCAAATTCTTTGATCTCCAGTTCAAGGCAATCATCCACAAAATGCAACTGCACAGGGAGTGGAACAGGCTAGCACATGGTTTAGGAATATCTGGAATATTGTTAAATAGCAGACAGATACTAGGTGTGATATTCAATTTGAATTTTGAAGAGGATTCAAATCTGTCCGTGGCCATGTGCCAAATCTGATCGAGATGTGGGCAGTTCCAGAAAGTGTGAATAAATGTACCCGGATCTGGGCATCCCCGGAAACAACCAGGGGAGGCCGTGGGGTAGAAGGTATGAATCCTGGAGGGGGTTAGATACCACCTGGAAAATAATTTTAAAGGGGTTTCTCTAAAAGAGATGGCTTTGTTACATTTGCGTAAGTTATCGGCCATGGTATTCCATGTGTCCACCGAGAAGGAACAGCCAAGTTCAGCCTCCCAGCGGAGCATGGGTTCTGACTTATCCGGCTGAATGGTATCATTAAGGGATTTGTACAGCCTAGAAATTAAACCTTTGTCCCTAGAGGAGGAGATACAGATTCGCTCGAACACTGTGTTGGTGACAGTTGTTGTCAGCGAATAATATTTAGCAAAAAAGGCTTTGATGTTGGTGTAGTGTTCATATTCTGAGTTTGGGAGGCCAAATCTTGACTGTAATGTAGGGAATGGCGAGAACTCCCATTTAGTAAGGAGTGATCTCAGGGTGGTTAGGTCGTTGGTGGACCACCAAGAAAATTGACTCTCATCAATAAAGGCTGTTGGGAATCTGGGGTCGCCCAGAAAGGAGGCAAGTGGGGGTGGATTGGAGGAAAGGCCGAGTGGGGCCTCAACCCTACGCCATATTTGCACAAAGTGGGCCACAATAGTATTACATTTGAGGAGATTGCGGTACATAATGGAGTTCGCCCATAGGACACCCTGGAGACGGTACGGGCTAATGGAAGCAGCCTCGAACACCCTCCAGGGGATATCCTGGGAAGGGGAGAACCACTGAGCAAGTTGCACTAGCCTTGCTGGGAGGAAGTAGTGCCAGAGGTTAGGGAGGCCCAGGCCTCCACTGGATTGGGGTCTGTGTAGAAGAGAATAACTGCATCTAGGTTTTTTCCCGGACCAAATAAATGTATTAAATGTTCTCTGAAGAGAGTCCAGCTTGGATTTGGTGGAGTTAATGGGGAGGGAACGAAAATAATAAAGGAGCTTAGGGATAACGTTCATTTTGATGGCACATATGCGGCCTAAAAAGGATATATGGTAGGTGGACCAGGTTTTGAGGAGGTGTTCGATATGTGACATCAGGCTGGCAACCAATATAATACAAGACGCTAATCTGCACTCTCGGCAAGCTTGTCTACTAAGTCTAGACATGTCCCCAGTCCTTTAAATACTTAGGAGTTCACATCTCATCCTCCCATAAGCTCTTATACAAATCTAATTACACCCCCCTCTTCTCATATACCTCTTTGACTTTTCAACGGCCATGAGCAGTGCATAATTGCTCGGTCTTGCCCCAACAGCCCCCATTCAAATTATTGTAATAAGTGACAGTTAGGTTTTAAAGCAGAACTAAACCCTACTATACTTTACAGCCAAGGAATCTCCTATCTTAGTTTGTTTGATCTGCAGTTGCCATGGTGTAATCAGGTATGACACCATCCCTTTGATGGCTTGACAATTCATTTGAGAGCACAAGCACTTGTGACAGCTATCATTCACATCATGCTATGAATTTAACAATTTTGAGAAACTGCTTTACGTGGTTTAATTTTAATATTTTAATAATTTAACATTTTTAATATTGTACTGGTACTTTACTAGAACAACTTCTAAATATTCTCCTATTTACATTCCATAGACTTATGGCAGCTTCAGACTGCCATGCTGTGCTTTGGCCACTGCGTGGGTGCAGTGCAGCGCACCTAAGGTTTTGGTGCAGGTTAGCTGTGTTTTTGCCATAGAATTTTATTTAGTCCCACGGTTTTGGTGTGTTTGCATACAGGGACACAATGTAAAGCCACCCTTACAAATTCACTCAGCTAGAATTAACACAGGGAACACATTACTCTCCATGAGGTAACATAATTTTAATCGACTGTCAACAATCCATACTTTTTCTGCTCTTAAATATTTTGGTTATGTGTGGACTCTGAAGGCCTAAATTAGCCTATATCAGCCAATGTCAAACCTCCCGCTTGTCATATTATTCCCCCATAATTTAAATGAAATTAATAATCTAGAAGCAAGAAACACACCCTCTTGCAATGCCTGTGGCAGGTTGATGACCATATGCACACAGATCTTGTTTATTAAATCCCAATATATATATATATATTTTTTTTAAATAGTTAAACCAAATTAGCTGGAGCTAGAATTACCACTATGGTGGGACTGACAGTTCAATTAAATTAAATATTACATAGCCACGACTCAGAAACACAGCAACACGTTAGAGCCTAACAGGTAGCATGGATGTAAATACTTACATTATTGAAATGCTGGCTGGTTTTCATGATATACGGTGTTCGGTCTATCTTATCTGGTTTCATCCAGCCCTGACCAAGAAATTCTCTAGAAGCAAAATAAAAAAATATCACATCATTCACAAAACATATGTCCTCTCTAAGTGCAGGGCTAAATGGTAGTAACTTACTGGTATGGTATACTTCGAAATATTATATGATCTAATAGAGTGATCTGCTCGGCTAATTCCATCGCTGACAGAGTATCCAGATATTCTGTGGGGGGGCCTTCTGACTGAAAACAATAAAACATATCAGTCATCATTTTATGACCACCACGTTTCATGACAAATTTTCAGGATTAGAAAATATATGAGAAATATTTATTTATCTTCTCAAAAAAGATAGTGTTTACTTCTGGCACCATATATAGAAATGCATTTTTACATTTTAGAACTATGATTGAATTGGGAAAAAAATGAATTAAGGTTGAGAGTGTTTTCCCTGATCTTCACTCTGTTGCAGAGGTACGCTTGCTGAAGTATCTTCAGCATTAAACACTAATGGTAGTGTCAAACAATTGGTCCCTCTCTACATTCTTCGGTTCCTTCAGCTGGTCCAGTCACTAATGGTCACTATGGCCGTGTAGAAGCAGGTGGATGGAAACACAACATGCAGAGGTAGACCAAGTATCTGACATATCCAGAAGTATGTTCAATGTAGATGATCGAGATCAGTGGAACGGGTGATGGGACAGGTACATATAAGTCATTTTCTTTACAGGCTGGGCTTCTTTTTCCATCTAGTGACTTAAAAAAAAAAAATGCATTAATGAAGTATACTTACTAGTGCAATTATGTCCTCCATATTCAAATGGCAATCATCTTGTTCATCCTGAGAAAGGCCACTAATACAAAAATTGGCAACAATTATTTGCTGTATACAAAATATATTAAATGAGCAACTCATTATTAAAGTAGAAATGAATATGTTATGTATAAACTAAATTGTCAACATAACAGTTATCTAAACACAATTTTAAAGTTACATTACAGTTAAGTGCTTAATGGATTCAAGTTTTGCATTATATTACTTTTTTTCCCAATGTCTAATGCCACGTACACACAATCATTTTTCAGCATGAAAAAAACGTTGTTTTTGAAAAACGTCATTTAAAATGATCATGTGTGGGCTACACATAATTTTTCAGGTTCTGAAAAACGACAAAAAAAAAAAATTCGAACATGCTGCATTTTTTAACGTTGTTTTAAACAATGTCGTTTTTCGAGCTGTAAAAAATGATAGTGTGTGGGCTAAAACGACCTTTTAAACCCCCGCATGCTCAGAAGCAAGATATGAGACGGGAGCGCTCGTTCTGGTAAAACTACCGTTCATAATGGAGTAAGCACATTCATCACGCTGTAACAAACAGAAAAGCGCGAATCGTCTTTTACTAACAAGGAATCAGCTAAAGCAGCCCAAAGGCGAATAGAACTTTCCCTTGTGCAGTTGTACGTGTTGTATGTCACCGCTCTTTGTTCATAATTTTTTCAAAACGATGGTGTGTGGGCAACGTCGTTTTATATGATGAAGTTGGAAAAACTTTGGGCCAGATTCAGGTACATTGGCGCATACAGTATATTGACCGGAGTAGCGCACCTCCTTTACGTTAGACCAGCGCAATGTAGAGGCGCAAGTACCGTATCCTCGTAGTATTTGCTCATAAATTTGCGCCGGTGCAATGTATATCCCGAGGCGTAAGGCGGAGTAATTCAAATTGGGAAGGACGTAGGCGTGTTACATTGAAATGAGCCTTGACCCCATGTAAATGAAGGGACGGCCGGATTGCGCATTGCGCGCATGAAGCAGACCATGGTCAGCACCTATCTGCGCATGCTCACAACTCGGCACGGCGCAATCAGTGAGATTGGAAGTGGACCCGGTCAACTTAGTGAGCTACGCAGAGAGCATAAATAGACAGACACAAACGCACTTCCTTTGCAAAAGTACATCCATTTGTATCCCTCCCTATACAGTAAGGTGCTTTTGTTCTGTTGTTTGTTCGCGTTTGTTGGTTTGTGACTTGTGTTTGATATATTTGTTGACTGTTTGGGCTAGTGTTTTGTATAATATATTTGATAGTGTTTTTTGGTGACTGTTATTGAGACTTTTTTGTTGATAGATTTTGTTTGATTGTTTTGTTGCTTGATTTTTCCTGCTTGTTTTTGTGAGTGATTTTTGTTGATTGTTTGGGAGAGAGTTGTTGTATTATTATGACTGAAAAAAAGCGCAAGACCAATTTTTCTTTGGGGGAGAAACAAATTATTGGCCAGGCCCTTACCCAATATGGGCATCTGGTCCGTGGGAAGCTGGGGCAGATGGCAGCACATGTCACATGCCAGGGGCACTGGAGGGGGCCCACCATGCCCTGTTAGGCTGACAGCGGAGGAGCGTGTGGTGGCCCACACCTTTAATAGACAACAAGTGGAGGGCCTGCCTGGCTATGACTCCATTGAGGAGGCCGTGAGGACAGGTAAAGTTTTTTTTTCTATTTGGTGTGTAGCATGTGTAGGGGGGGGAAGGGAATATGTGGCAAGTGTGTGGATCCTCCAACCTGTGAATGTTTTGTGTCATCCACAGATGTGCAGGAGGGTGCTGGGCCATCTGGCCTGACCGCACCATCCCCGGGACAACAGCCTGATGAGGACCCCCAGACAAGGCCGGAGTCCTGGGAGGAGCAGTTTGAGTTGGAGGAGGAGGTCATGTCAGGCAGTGGCTTGTTATTTTTGGAGGACTTTTCCCCTCTGGCTGGCAGCAGCCAGCCCTCCATAAGGGATAGCCCCTCCCACTCCTCCCCCAACAGGGCTCCCCTCCCAAGGGGCTCCCCTTCTCCCCAGCCACAAGCATCATCTGGAGGCAGGAAGTCGTCCCAGAAGACCAGGGGGGTGGCCGAGGTTCTGCTTGCCAATCTCAGAATGGACCAGGCCCTTCAGACCCGCCATCTGGGACAGGTCAGCCAGACTTTGGGGCGGATGGAGGAGAGCCTGTCCTCCATAAAGGATACGCTTGGGGACCTGGACTGCCGCTCTTACAAACTGCAGACTACTACAGCAGACGTTGGGCAGGATGTGAGGGCCCTCACCCAGGCTATCCAGGCCAATACGGCAACACTAAATGCTGGCCTGAACAGAATAGTCGTGGCCTTGGTGGGCAGGCCTTGGTGGGCAGAGACCAGGGGCTGCTCCTCCTTCCCCGGATTACCCCCCCCCCCATGAGTCCACCCTGAGGAGCAGGGGCCATGGCCGTGGGCGCCCCAGGCGTGGGTCACGCCAGCGGCAATAATTTTGTTTCCCCCTTTTTTTTTTTTTTCCTGGACATTTTTTTTTTTTGGCTGGACATTTTTTTTTTTTTGCTGGACATTTTTTTTGGGGGGTTTTGCCTGATTTTTAAATGTGGGGGTGACATTCCTGCCGGAAAAGGGGTGTCACCCTCATTTGTGGTGGAGAAGGGTTCCCCAGGACCAGGGAGAAGTGATCCCCAGGTCCGTGTGAATGATGTATGATGTACAGTGACATAATTGGAGCCGTGGCGTGGCGTTGCTGCTCACAAGTCCTGCATGGTGGGCTTGTGCCAATCCAATTTGATGAGGATGTGGGGTGTGTGTGCTAGGGACCACAGTGGTGTGCATGCATGCATTCTTATTGTGCCATGATTAATGTGTGTGTTTACCGTGCAAAGATGCCTAATGTGAGCTGTCTCCTGGCTGCTCTTCCCTCAGAAGACGGGGTAGCCTCGGTTAGGGGGGATTGTCTGGTTCGGGGGTCAGGTCATCACGTATGTCAATCTCCAGGCCCTTTCTCACTGCAAAGTTGTGCAGCATGCAACATGCACCGATGATCTGACATACAAAGTTTGGGGAATACAACAGGGTACCCCCAGACTTATCCAGGCATCGTGACTTCAGGAGGCCAAAGGTGCGCTCCACGACTGCACGGGTTTGGGCGTGTGCTTCATTGTATCTTTCCTCTCCTGGGGTTTGGGGGGTTCCGGATAGGAGTCATGAGATGGGTTCCCAGTGCATATACAGAGTCACCTGGAAGGGAAAAGACAGGAGGATGTTAGTAGTGCATGTGCCCCTTGTGATTTCTGCATTATGGGGGGGGACAGTCATGCCTGACTCCCATGTCACTCACCAACCAGCCAGGTGTCCCCATACATGTTCTGTTCGAATTCCATTGGGATGGGGCTCTGATTGTATATGTAGCTGTCATGGCTGGATCCGGGGTGTTTGGCACGGACGTGCCATATGAGGCCTTGGGCATCGACTATCACCTGTACGTTGATGGAGTGCCAATGCTTCCGATTGCGGTACATGTGCTCTGTCTCATGGGGGGGCTGGAGTGCCACATGTGTGCAATCAATGGCCCCCACGGTGCATGGGAATCTGGCAATTCTGTCTAAATCTGTCATTGCCTTCAGCCGCAGGTCCTCAGTGGTTGGTTTGATGATTTGGTTGGCCATGCGTCTGAGGATTGCAGGGATAACTTGGTGCACACATCTGCTCATGGAGGATTGTGACATCCCAGCCACCACTCCACTTGTTCTTTGAAAAGAGCCACTGGCAAGGAAATGGAGTGTTGCCAGGACCTTAACCAGTGGCTGCACTGCATGTGAGTGGTGTGTTGGGCTGGTGATGTCCTCCTGCAGGGTTGTGGTTAATTCCATGATGGCATGAGGGGTGAATTTGAAGATGCGATACACCTCAGAATCACTCATGCCAAAGATGTCTATGCGTGTGCGGTATATCCTCTCCCGTGCCCACCTCCGTGCCCTCCTCCTTCTGCGCTCATCTAAAGTCAGTAGTATAGCTATGACCATGGATGCCCCTGGCATGTTGGCATAGTTTGTTGTCCTGCAAGTGTGGCTGCTCAGCTCGTCCCTAACAGTGTTGCTTTACCTGACATGTAGACGGTTTGTCTAATTTTAAACCAGCTTTTTAATGGACTAATTTTAGACAGGACGTGCAGCTGTTGCGTACAGCGCGTAGCCTGCGCTGCACCAACTTACTTTTGTGGATCGCCGTACCTCCCTCATTTGCATATTTGACTAGCAAATCAATGGTGTGTCTAGCGCAGTTTTGCGTGCACGGATGCGCCGGTCTATCGAAATTACGCCAGTCGAAAAAATTTAGATTTCATGCGTATATCGTTTTGGAGATGCGGCGCATCGATACGCAGGCGCATATTTAGACTTACGCCGCGCATCTCCTGTAACACCGGCGTAATGGCTCTCTGAATCTGGCCCTTTGTTTTTTGGACATGCTGAAAAATGATCGTGTGTACGCGGCATTACTCCCCCAGGATTCCAGCATCTGTCTATTGGGCTTGGTAGAATTCAACGATGCCCCCAATTCAACGATGCAATATTTCTAGGCCACAGTGATATGGGATGCTTCTCCCCACTAGAAAGTCCCTTTCCCTACATGAAACTGTTGAGATCATTCCTGGAACATCCGCTGGTGTTGATATGGTTGTACATTTAGGGCTAGTTCACCCTAGAATGCAATGTGGGGAACCTGGGTTCCATATACATTTCCCACTCCACGTTCAAAACTCACGGCACTGGGGTTTTGCAGAGGGTGTCAGTGTTAACTTTTTTTTTTTTAAGTGTATTTTTGTGCGTGTACTCAGAGGAGCCAGACTGCAGGAGTTGGGAGTAGGCAGACCTCCCCCAGAGATAATCTGCCATCTTTCTCCATGCCCCCGGGTGGCAATGGCGGGTGTGAGGGGGTCCTCCCACACAGCCCGCCCTACCTGCTCTGCTTTAAAGCCCAACGGGGCAGAGGGACTCCCCCTATGAGGGAGTGAGAGGATCTAGCCCCCTTAGCCAGCCCTGTTAGTCCTTCGCCTCTCTTTTTTTAGAGACCGCATGGCCAAAGTGCGTGCATGTTAACCCAATTTCGAGTGCGTGTAAGTGTGGTGGTTTTGTGGGAGGGGGGTGGGCGTACTAAGCGCAGGCTTACCTTGCATAGCACACCCACCGGGAGCCGGGCTGAGACCACCAAACTCAATTCACATGCAGCCGAGACTGGGATCCGAACCCTTAGCTGCAGAGGTGAACGGCTTGTCAGCGCAGTGCCAATCGCGTTGAGCCACCGCAGCTCCCTGCGTGTCAGTGTTAACGTAATGACAACCCAAGTGCAGATTGCAAACTCAGTGCGCTTGTCTGCAGCAGATCACATGGTACAGTAGTACCATGCCACCCAGTTACTGTGCGCTTTGTAAGTAGTGCATGCACTACTTTTGGTACGATCCAGAACTATTTCAGCCCATTCAAATGTAGGGGCTAAAATCGCACTGCACTTAGCTTGCATGTGAATTGCACAGGACTGCACAGTGCATTCCTGTGCGATTCATGGTGTGAACCAGCCCATACTCCTTTGATTAGAATGTCTTGCATTTGGTATATCTATGTGTTAGATATCATCCACTGTCTTATGTAGTCCCAGTCATCTGCTTTACTTATATTACTACCTCAATTTTTAATTGCAATAATGTGAATTTATATAAAAAAAAACATATTTGGAGCAGTGTGGTACAAAGCACCTAATGCCCCCCTCGCCCATATTATATTACTACCTCAAAGAATATAAGGAGTTTTAAGAGGTTAGAAGTGGAGCACAACAGGTTTGACTTTCACAAGTAATTTCAATTATCTTGTGATTTTTATATATATATATATATATTGTTTTTAGCACAAACTGGAAATATAGTTCTGCTTTTTAGTTTGCTAAGAAAAAAAAAACTGCACTTACTTTAGTATGTTACTTGCAGCTTTCCTTTCCTGGGGTAGGAGATCAGGGTCACGCAACACATCTTCCAACAAATTTACTACATTCATCTTTACGTCACGATACAATTCAAAATCCTTTAGAAGTAAGATACAAATGTAAGTTATATTTCTTACACATAGGGATGTATTTATAAAGCAGAACATCTGAAATTCTCCAAACATTCACTGCAGGTGAATCCTCATGGTACATTTATTTTACATTAAAGTCACACTCACTGCTTAATGAACATGTCCCATAGTATTTTTTTTTTTTTATTAAACGACCACTGAAAAAAAAATATTTTTAACAAGAAAAGATCTCTCTGAATCCCAAAGAACTCCTGTTAGCAATACAACCAATGCACAATTGCAGGAATATCACAATATAACTGACCTAAAGCACAACACCCCACCAGCCCAGTGCCAAAGACACTGCAGTGTGATTTTACTGTAGTTAAAAGCTTGGTAAGGTCTAATCAGTTACTGAGTATGAAGGAAATTGGGATAGTTCATCTTCCTTAAAATGTGAAATCAAGTTACATCAATTGTTAAAAAAAATATTGTAGCTGCTGACTTTTAATAGACACTTACCAGTCCAGAAGTCCAGCGCTGTCTTTACCAAGGCCGGTTCTTCACTTTATCCTGCCTGTGGGAAGCCAGCTGTGACTTCCTGCTTGTTTTACAGCCAACTGACCAGTGGACATGCACAAGACCCACTGCGGTTTCAGATTGGTCCCGCAGCCTCATGGCACAGGTCACATGTCGCACAAGGCTGTGGGCGAGGGAGAAACCTTCATAATTCTCTCCTAAGCAAGAATTGCAGAAGTGGGACCTGTCAGAAAAAGGTACCCACGCCCAGAAAACAAAAACTGACAAAAGTACATAAGTGTGTAAGTGTGTGTGTGGGGGGCTTAAAGTGGATATAAACCCTCACATATACCCAGTGAAGTGAACAGCCTCAGATGATACACAGGGATGAAACAAATCCTCCTACATACGTTTTACATGTATATCTTCTGTATTCAGCTTTATATACTGCTTAGAAAGTGAACCTTGTGTTAGAATTTTCACTTCCTCATTTTGCACTGTGAGAGAAGTCTTGAATTACACTGGAAGACAGCTGATTGAAGAAAAGTCACACACGCCTCTCCAGATAGGCAGAGCCTTTCAGAGCTGTCCTGTGAGTAGAGCAGTTTTCTGCTAATCTATTTATAGCACCCTCCCTGACACAAAATTCAGGCTGTTTGTTTTCACATGTGTCGGAAAACTTGTCGGAATTTATCAGGCTGATAACAGAAAAATTAAGCAGGAGACAGCTACAGAGATAGTGCTTTGAAGAGAGATAACAACATCCACTTTAAATTAAGTTTTCTTTAACCGCTTGCCGACCGCCACCTGCACATATACGTCGGCAGAATGGCACGGCTGCGTACCTGTACGTTGCTTTGAATTTGTCGCCGTGCGGGCAGGACTGCTGTGAGCTCAGTGACTGTGCTGGCAGGACTCGATGTCCGCGAGTGTCCCACAAACATGTCACAGAGCTGCAGAACAGGGAGATGCCTGTGTAAACAAGGCATTCCCCTGTTCTGCCTTGTGACAGGACACTGATCTACTGTCATCGGGAGCAGTGATCAATGTCGTGTCACTGATGGCCCAACCCCCACACAGTTAGAATCACTCCATAGGACACACTTAACCCCTTCCTCGCCCCCTAGTGGTTAAGCCCTTCCCTGCCAGTGTCATTTACACAGTAATCAGTGCATTTTTATAGCACGGATCGCTGTACAAATGACAATGGTCCCAAAATAGCATCAAAAGTGTCCGATGTGTTCACCATAAAGTCGCAGTCATGAAAAAAATCACAGATCGCCACCATTAAAAAAAATAATAATAATAAAAATGCCATAAAACAATCCCCAATTTTGTAGACGTTATAACTTTTGCGCAAACGAATCAATATATGCTTATTGCAATCTTTTTTTACCAAAAATATGTAGAAGAATACATATTGGCCTAAACTGAGAAAAAATATGTTTTTTTTCGATTTTTTTGGGGGATATTTATTATTAAATATTGCTTTTTAAAAAAAATGTTTTACTTTTTTTTGTTTATAGCGCAAAAAAATAAAAACTGCAGAGGTGATCAAATACCACCAAAATAAAGTTCTATTTGTGGGGGCAAAAAATTTTGTTTGGGAGCCACGTCACACGACCACGCAATTGTCAGTTAAAGCAACGCAGTGCCGCATCACAAAAAGTGCTCTGGTCAGGAAGGGGGTCAATTCTTCTGGGGCTGAAGTGGTTAAGATGGTTAAGATGTTTTTTGCTCGCCTGAAGCTCCGTTTTAACTATCCTGGCTGATCAGTAGTCTTATATTTTGTATTTATTATCACTGCATAAAAAGGTGAAAACTATAAAAGGAAAAAAAAAGGAAAAATGTAAGATTGAAAGTGACAATACAAATAATGATCTAATACACACACACAAAAAAAAAAAAAAAAAGGAAAAACAGTACAAACAACAATGAAATAAATAAAAACTACATGAAGTACTCCAAAACAACCCACACTCTATAAATAGGGAAAACTGTAGAACCTTTTATTCACACAAGCAAATTTCACCTAAGTGGCTCAATAAGTAAAATTCAACGTTTCCACCTTAGTAAGGGACAAATTGGCAATTTTATAGAAAATCAAGCTGCCCACAATCACTACACTATTCTTTTAAATTTGGTCACTTCTTCCTTTAACAAGATGTATTTTCCCTGTAATCATGGAATATAGATTATAGAGATACAATATCTATTTAAAAATGATATCTCTTTCAACTTAAAATAATATAATATAATAGCTTTTCTGATCCACATAAACCTAATACTCTCTACAGTAGGGTTTCTCAACCAGGGTTCTATAGAACCCTTGAGTTCCTCCAGAGGTTATTAGGGGTTCCTTATTAGCTATCTGTGGGGCCGCGTACACCAGACCAGTTTCATCGGACCAATTTGATGGTGTGTACGGCCCATCGTACCCTTGTCCGTCGGACCAAAGTTTTAAAACTTGCTTTAAAATCTGTCCGACGGACACCTGTCGGACAGATTCGATGGTTAGTACACAAAAGCATCGGACCAAAAACCCGCGCATGCTCAGAATCAAGTCGACGCATGCTTGGAAGCATTGAACTTTGTTTTTTCAGCACGTCGTTGTGTTCTACGTCACCGCGTTCTGGTCTGATCGGATTTTTGGCCCGATGGTGTGTACGCACATCAGACCACTTCAGCATGGTCCGATGAAAACGGTCTGTCGGACCAGTTTCATCGGACAGGTCTGATCGTTTGTACGTGGCTTAAGGGGGCAATTCGTCCCAATGGCAGCATTCTTCCCACTGAGCATCACACTAATGTATCATAAGTTGTAGGTATAGTCATTTTTAGTAGATATTCCCTGAGCCCGGAGAGTTATTTCAAGGGTTCCTCTGTGTTGAAAAGGTTGAGAAAGGCTGCTCTACAGAAATGCCATATTCACATATGTACACAGACTGCAGGGTTAAAAACGTGGTAACTTGAAAATCTTGTTGTGGCTACCCTGTGACTTAAAAAAAACATTGTTTGGGAATATTTAGTTACTTACATCATAGGCTAGGGTGACCAGAAATCCCTGGTTTCTGGGTAAAGTCCCTGAATTGAGGACACTGTCCCCTTACCAAGTCTGCCCCCGGTTTTGTCACTGGATTGTATTTGAACAGGGGCTGGGGCAATTTCAAAGACAGTTGCCACGTACACACGGTCAAAATTTACGACAACAAATGTTCGATGCGAGCTTGTTATCGGAAAATCTGACCATGTGTATGCTTAATTGGACATTTGCTGTCGGAATTTCCGACAAGAAATGTTTGAAAGCTGGTTCTCAATTTTTCCGACAACAAAAGTTCTAGTCGGAAATTCCGATCGTCTGTATGCAATTCCAATGCACAAAAATCCTACACATGCTTGGAATCATTGAACTTCATTTTTCTTGGCTTGTCATAGTGATGTACGTGACCGTGTTCTTGGCGTTTGGAATTTCCAACATTTGTGTGACCGTGCGTATGCAAGACAAGTTTAAGCCAACATTCTGTCAGAAAAAAATCTACGGTTTTGTTGTCGGAATGTCCGATAGTGTGTATGCGGCAAGTCAGTGCAGGATAAAAAAATAACAAAAACTGAATTACAGACCTCCACTTCGCCGCTCCTACTAGCTTGGGGGGGGGGGGTATTTTTCCATTATCTATGCCCCTTTCTGATGATCATGTGCTGGTCATAGCAGAGAAAATATTTGTTCAGTTTCAGTGGCATGCCCATTCAGCTCAAGGCGGAGTGATCTTCCTCTGCTCCCCACCCAGTAGTAGCCGGGGAAGGGAGAGTAAGACTTGACAGGCTGTGAAACGGGCGGCGACAGGCAGAGAGTCACTGAATACCGCCATTACTAGTAAAAAATAAAAATAAGTCCCCGGAATTAATTTTAAAAATCTGGTCACCTTATCATAGGCGTGCACAGGGGGTGTGCCGGATGCCTCTAATTCAGGGACAGCTCCTGGGGGGGGGGGGGTGTTTTGGTTCACCCCCAGCTATGTGACCATCTTTGGTGGCTGTCCACACTGCACAATGACTGACTGAAAAAATGCACAGTGTTTCCAAAGATACGTGTCTATTTTTCTTTTTTATAAAATTTAAAATGTGTATATACAGTATATATATATACACACACACACACACACATATGCACGCACACGTGTGTGTTTGAGCTTAGGGGTGCACACCCTAATGCAAGAGGCTCTGCACACCCATGGCTTACATCAGCCCTCAAAATTTCCACTCGCCTACTAGCATTTGGCGAGTGGATTTAAGCTGGGGGCGAGTGATGACAGGGCTGCATGACCAATCTCCCTCCAATCTGTGCCTACACTTAGAGTCCCGATGCGATTGGCGGCCGAAGAGGAAAGGTGCATGCTCGGGAAAAGAGGTGCTCTCCTTACAATTCTCATTTAGCCATGGGACCTAACAGTATGACCTCTCTGAGCCTACCCCCCCCCCCCCGACCAATGTAGCTGGAGAGCAGAGAGCAGGAATTTATAAGTGAGGTGGAGGATTACGAAAAATACCACTCCAGTGCAGCGCTCACTGAAAGTTGCCCTGACATGAGAGCGGCAGCCTTCCTGTTTGTGCAGTTTTCTTCTCCTTGTGCTCTATGTAAGTGTCCAACAGTTCAGCCTCAGCACTGCGAACTGACTGGTCTCAATGTGTGCTGTGCGGTGTCAGTGTGCGCTGTGCTATGGTGTCAATGGCTGTGCAGTTGTGTGGATCTCAGCGCTGGATTGTACTCCCTCCCGCTGTGCTGCAGCTCCTCTCCTCTCTGCCAGCCTGAATAAAAGGGGGAAGTGGGGACATGCAAGCGTGGAGCCGCACACACAGGCTCCTGATGAGATGAATAGGAGAGGGAGAGAGAGAGGGGATGGATGGGAGTTGCAGACGAGACAGCAAGAGAATAGGGAAGAGAGACAGCAAGAGAATAGGGAAGAGACCCAGTTATAGTGCCCTGTCTCTCTGTTCTGCCCCCAGTGCCCTGTCCCTATTGTCTGCCCCCAGTGCCCTGTCCTATTTTGTTAAAGTTGTTGTTGGTAATATTTAATTGTGTAACTTGATTCTGCATTAAACATTTAACAGTGTCATTCCATGAGCTAATCTACGAGGGCGTGTTTACAGGCGCAATTAGGGGCAGGGCAGTGTATGAATTAGGTGGGGCAACTGGTGGCGAGTAACTCTTGAGGCCTGGCTAGTAGCTCAGGGCTTGAAATTTTGAGCCCTGGCTTACATACAACTAATACATGTTAAAAAAAAGCTGCAAAAGGAGCTATAATAAATTCTAATTCTAAATTTGGTGTTAGGGTCCATTTGTAAGTGTGTGTTACTGCAAGCACAAAGGTTTGAAAGGGCCTCAATTTTTCGAGAACATTTAGAAACTTTGTAACGTCTAATGAGATTGGACGGATATACCAGCCAACTTTGTTTAAGAAGGATCTCATACCATATTTAATTTATCTGACAGATCAAATATAATACAATCTTTGTCTTATGACACACTTGGCTGTGTGTGTGGGTCAAGCTAATTTTGCTTTTTTAATCCGGGTTTTAGCCTGTCTATTGGAATGTTCATAAAGCAGCTTCACTGCAATAATCACTAGATGGCACCAATATCAAGAAAGTAGTAGAGTAGATGGCACTCCACAGCTCACCAGCTAACAATAACATGCTAAAAATATACAGACTGCTCTAAAAGGTCACAGTTGATATTTAGAATGGTTTATGGAAAAAAAACGATTCTGACACATTTGCTTATTTGTAAACCTGCTTTGGGCAACATTTTTACTCATTTAGACCACATTTTAAAAAGGTGAACATTAAAGATCTTCAGGCCGCTTACACACGGGGAGACATGTCCGCTGAAACATGTCCGACGGACCGTTTCCAGCGGACATGTCTCCTCGGATTTTGGTCTGATGGCGTGTACACACCATCAGATGAAAATCCACTCAGACTGAGGACGCGGTGACGTGGCGGTGACGTTGACGCCGCCACGTCACCACTCCAGGAAGTAAAATACTTCCACGCATGCGTCAAATCCATTCGACGCATGCGTGAGATTTATGTCCGCTGGTTAGGCGTACTAACAAGTGGACATGTCCGACGGACAGGTTTCCAGCGGACAAATTTCAAAGCATGCTTTGAAATTTGTCCGCTGGAAAAACCTGTCCGCCAGGTCGTACACACGATCGGATATGTCCGCTGAAACTGGTCGGCGGACGTGGTCGTGTGTACGTGGCCTCAGAGAAAGCTTTCTGCTGGATTGTGATCTAAAGAGTTTCTTGAAAATTAGCAACGTATCTTAGTTATGGATTGAGTGGGTAAGAGTTAGTGTCTCTGTAAGATTTTTATTGCTATCCGAGTCCCTGTTGGGGAGATATGCTGTGGATAAGAGATGCAGAGGTGCGTTTTGGGTGGGGATGCAGAAGTGAGCTGCAGAAAAAGGGTGCAGAAAGTGGGCTGTGGATGCAGATGTAGAGGTGAGCTGTGGACCAGATTGCAGAGTTGAGATGTCTGTGGTGCGGTAGAGGTGAGCTGTGGGCAATGGTGCAGGGATAAGCTGTAGACAGTTGTGCAGAGGTGAACCATGAATGTTGGGGTGTAGAGGTAAGCTGCAGAAAACGGGCACAGAGGAGAGCTGTGGAAGAGGGGTACAGAGATGAGCAGTGGATGATTGCTTTGGGGGAAGTTTTACTTAGGAAAAAGCGATATACAGTGCCTTGAAAACATTTTGTCATGTTACAACCAAATACGTAAAAAGTGGAACATAATTGTGTAGTGGACAGAAAATTATAAATGGTTTTCAATTTTTTTTACAAATAAATATAAAAAAAATGTGCGGTGCATTTATATTCAGCCCCCCTAAGTCAATAATTTATAGAACCACCTTGTGCTGCAATTACAGCTGCGAGTCTTTTTGGGGATGTTTCTACCAGCTTTGCACATCTAGAGAGTGACCTTTCTGCACACTCTTCTTTGCAAAATAGCTCAAGCTCTGTCAGATTGGATGGAGAGCGTCTATGAACAGCAATTTTCAAGTCTTGCTACAGATTCTCAATTGAATTTAGGTCTGGACTTTAACTGGGCCATTCTAACACATGAATATGGTTTGATGTAAACCATTCCATTGCAGCTCTGGCTGTATTTTTAGGGTCATTGTCCTGCTGGAAGGTGAACCTCTGCCCCAGTCTCAAGACTTTTGCAGACTTTAACAGGTTTTCTTCTAAGATTGCCCTGTATTTGGCTCCATCCATCTTCCCAAGAACTCTGACCAGCTTTTCTGTCCCTGCTGAAGAAAAGCATCCCCACAACATTATGCGGCCACAACCATGTGCAGTGTTATTTTTCCGCCACACATAACGTTTTGCTTTTAGACCAAAAAGTTCAATTTTGGTCTTATCTGACCAGAGCACCTTCTTCCACATGTTTGATGTGTCCCTCACATGGTTTCTCACAAAAACTGCAAACAGGACTTCTTATGGCTTCCCCATGTTCTCATTGGCATTTCGGTGTATAAAGGACTATCTCTACAACCCCACTTATTGCAACTGCTGAGCTGTCCTGAAGAAAGAGGTGGGATAGCTTCTGTGTGGCGGACACTGACACCAAAGGGGCAGCAGCCAAACAGTATTCCCATACCTCCCCATCTATATTGCCCTCCTACATGGCAAGTCCCCATCCCCCTGTATTGCACCTAGAAGCATGGAGTATACTCGGGAGATCATACCCTTTTTATCTGAAGCCATAAATACCTCCCCTTTAATGTTGCGGTCTGTCAGGATGCGGTCTGATATCCGTACTTGTGCAGTCAGGGCGTGTTTAAAATTGTTTTGTGGGGATGTTATATTCCTGTTATAACTCTATAAAGGCTTTAAATGGTAAATTTGATAGACATTCATTATTCAAGCTTTTTCCCAGTCTCTAAAACATACAAGTTTTACTTTCTCCCCACATTGGGAGTTGCGCCAAAGTGGGGTGCATGCCAAAAAGCCTGTTATTTCCACAGTGGTTAGTAAAAGTACTGTTCGTTGGTAGGCCTGATGCCAGATGAGGGAAGCCTCCCTCTAAATGAGCGAGGGCGTGGTATTCTGAGCCTTTCCTGGTTTCAACAGGGTGACAAAAATTGCCTCATTCATTGAGTGAGGTAACTGCCCTGACTCCAGAGCCCCATTATATACTTTGAGCAAAAAAAGGCATCAGTTGTTTTTGCAAATCTCCCATATACCTCAGACGAATGTCCGTCTGTGCCTGGAGATTTTCCATTAGGGGCCAATTTTAGCGCCATAAGGAGTTCCTCCTCTGTAATCAGATCATTAAGACATTTTTCATCCTGTGCTGACAGTGAAGATAATGAACCTTTGTCTAGGAAGTTTGTTATTTTACTCCTGCTAGGTTATACTTTTGAGGAATATAAATCTGTATAAAATGTACGAAACACACATAATAGATTTTGTGTTGAGCTCTTAAGACAGACCTGCGAGTCATACATTTTGTCTATATGTGAGGAACATTGCTGATTATGTATCAGCATCGCTAACTTGTGCCCAGTATTTTCTCCCTCCTCGTATTGCTTTTGCTGTAAAAATAACCTTTTGTTTTCTGCTAATTGGAGTTCCACCTGTCTGGCCATTAATTGTGCAGCCAACCTTGTCCTCCTAGTGTAATCCTTCGGATTGTCAACATATGCTTCCTCCGCTCTCCCAGCCTCCCCCAGAACAAGAGTCTCCTATGCCTTTGTATTTGTTTTAATTCGTTGTATAATATATATAAATTGCCCTCTCAAAAAGTTTATCTGCAGAATCCATGTTAGAGTGGAAAAAGAATGCCAACAATTCAGGGATAGGGTCAGGAAATAGGGTTAACCAAAATAGGTTAAATTTCCAACTAAATTGTCTCGGGATTATGGGGAAGTCTAAATCAACCCTAAAAGGGAATGATCTGAGATGTGCCTGAGGATATAGCTGTTGCCCAGACCCATATCAATTCTAGATCAGCCATCATAGGTAGCCGAATAACAGGAAAACAACCTTGCATTGGGATGTCTCAATCTTCACACATCCACGAGCCCAAGCTCTCCCACTAGGTGAGAAAATGGAGTAGGTTTTTCAGTGTTAGAATGAATTTGGGAGTCAGGGGATAATTTATCCCAGTGAAGGTCTAGTAGATTATTATAATCTCCCACCGCTATCAATGGTGTAGTAGGATAATGGGCCATAAAACTCGCCAAGGTTTTGAGCACTGAGAAAGGTGGAGGAATGTACACCCCTGCTATTACATTAAACTCCATGTAATTTGCATACAATGAACACATATCTATCATTGGGGTCTGTGTGCACTTGGTTACATGTGAATTTAGTCCCCTGCCGTATAAATGTGCTCCAGCCCCTTGAATAGGTTGAGTAAAATGCATGATATTGACAAGTTAACATTCTCAGGACAAGCAGTGGGATGCGTTAGGTGATAGATGAGTCTATTGGAGACATGTGATATCTGCTTTTAATCGTTTTGCATTTTGAAAAACAGCCAACCGTTTCACAGAGGTACCAAGGCCCCTAACATTCCAGGAAAGTATTCTTACGGTGTTAGCCATTAGGAATGGAAGAAAGAAATAGCTGTAAGCTACCACCAGAGCAGGTAGCTCTAGAGTATGCTCTACAGTCTTTAAGCGATTACAACATCTGGTGTGTTGGTTGTTTCCTCTTTTCACACAAAGTCTCTTCATAGCTTTCGGTCGACATAAGGAAGGCAGAGGAATAGGCATCCAGATGCACGTTCAAAGAACTGCATGGTTTTTGTAAAAGGGTAAGCATAGAAAAAAAAGGGGGGGGGGTATTAACTATACTGAACAACAAAACCATAGGGGGAAAGTATGGTTTTTTGTTAACAGCAGAATATAATAATGAAAAATTTGTTAACGAAAACTTGCCATCTGTATTCTGCCTTTTCTCCAGCTTGTATGAAGAAAGATGAAGGCACTTACAGTAAATCATGACCTTGGAGGTGTGCGCGCCCGCATTGATTGCTCCTCTCTGTCTAACCATAGTGTCACAGCGGTAGGTTATTCAAAGAAATGTGCCTCCACCGTTTGACACTACTCTCAGTTTGGCTGGGAAGAGCATGGCATATTGTAGATTGAGGGATCTAAGATGCCATTTTACATCCGTAAACTTCGCCCCCTGCTTCTTCACTTCCACAGAGTAATCCAGAAATAAGGATATTTTGGCGTTATCCATAGCCACTCATATTTCGTGCCTTTGCAAGAATCACATCCCTGTCTTTGTAATTTAGCAGCTTAACCAGGAAGGTGCAAGGAGGGTTACCTGGCAGTGGGAGGGGGGGCACATGGGCACTCTGTGAGCCCACTCCACTGAAAACATAAAATTACACTATAATCCAGCACTCATGGGGCACACAAAGCAGACTGTCTCTTGGTAGTTGTACAAAAGTTGGTAGTTTATTCAGCCAGAATACAACTAAAATACAGTTCTTAATAGACACTATTTAGGAAGAAAACATTTTGCAATGTCACCTGAGATAGATCCCTCAATCAATCCTTTCGCTCAAGGGATCTCAGGTGACATAGTGTCATTTTGTTTATATTTGTAGTTCCCAGGTACGATTTTCATCCAGCATCCCTGGGCTCACATTCCTCTTCATTGACTTCTGCTCCCACCCCATGGTGTCTCATGGTATTCCCACACACGTCCACAATTTTAAGCGCTGGTGATCCTGCTGTTCTTCATTGAAAACATGGGAGTGAACGATTCCTTCCCAAACGTTGTGATTAGCCAGGATTCAGTAAAGGCAACAGGGTTTTTCTCCTCAGCCAGCTCAGGGATACCTATGGCCCGTACGTTGCTTCTCCTCATCCTGTTCTCTAAATCATCCAGGCTAACAGCATGCTGAGCAGTCATCATCACATTCTGTTTTACATCTCTTATTAAGTGCTCCATGTTGTCCTCCACAGTGTTAACCCGTCCCTCTAGGGCTGATGTACTCTTTTGCAGATCATGCCTGATGAATGTCACATCTGTTTTCACCCCTTCTGTCCCTTCAATCGGTACAGTAATGGAGGAGGTGCAGTTAGTAACCACCGCAATGATATCTCTCCTGGGGAAGAGGATGATGCAGTGTGAGAGAGACGTTGTACACTTACTGTGTCCCACTCGGTCTGCAGCCCGGCCAGCTCCTCCAGCAGTACTGTGTCATCTGCCTTGGTTTGTTCTCTGGAGTTGTCGTCCCAGTAGGAGGAAGGAGCAGGTTGTATCTTAGATGTGGACTTGGAGAAGAACTTCTGGGCTGCCTTCTTGTACCTGTCTTTCGACGTGTGTGTCCAGGCACCGTCTTGGATCACCAGGTCAGGGAAGGAACGGGCTTCTGTAAGCTTTTTTGGCATCCACGTATGCCTCTCTGCTTTACCAGTCTGTCGACGTGTTTGTGTTACAGTAAGAGTGTTTATCAGGTCACCCCAAGGATTCTTGTCAGGATCTTTGGCAGAAAGAGCAGAGTACACGTCCTGTTACATCCGCGCTACGCCACGCCCCTGAATACTTTTTCAAGGCACTGTACCTATAGGGGACACAGGATTTTTCTTGAGTCGGTTTGCTTTAGGTAAAGGGGCTGCTTTTTTGGGATGGAGGATTTGCTGTTGAAGAGTTTAAGTGTCCAGTTATTTTAGATGTCTCTGACATGTCAGAGTGAGTCTGTCCTAAATCTGTTCTCATTATAGGGGTTGTAAAGTCTCAAGGTTTTTCACCTTAATGCATTCTATGCATTAAGGTGAAAAACCTTCTCTTCTGCAGCTGCCCCACCAGAGCCATTGGCTCTAGCTGCTGTCAATCAAATCCAGTGACACACAGAACAGGGTGCAGGGTGGGGCTGAGTCCTGCTGTCACTGGAGCGTGACTTCATGGGTGCCCCCATGCAAAGTGACTCTCTGTGGGGGCATCGGATGAAGAGGGGCCAGGAGCGCCGCCAGGGCATCCCAGAAGAAGAGGATTGGGGCCGCTCTGTGCAAAACCGTTGCACAGAGCAGGTAAGTATATCATGTTTGTTATTTAAAAAAAACGAACCTTTACAAACACTTTAACATACAGTGCAAGAGGCCTAGCGTCTAAACCTTTAACTTTTTGTTTGGACAGACAGTGTTCAAACCTAGTTATAATTAATAATGAAGATCTTCCTGCACAGTACAGACAGGGTTAACTATGGAAAACACAGCCACCCAGCCCCCTTACAAACAAAGACAAAGTAGTGGGATTTTCCCTGCTGGGGCGTCCAGAATATAGCATTTAAAAAAGGTAAGCTGCAATTTTTAATTTTCTTCTTAAAGTGGAATTTCAGGCTACACTTAACTAATCTTAACCGCTTGCCGACCGCCCACCATCATATTACTGAGGGACGGCGGCACTCCTGGGCGAGAGCCCGTAGCTATACGTTGCCCCCGAGTCCCCCGCCGGGCACCCGCGATTGCTCGTTACAGAGCGGGGAACGGGAGCTATGTGTGTAAACACATAGCTCTCGTTCCTGTCAGCGGGGGAAACCGATGATTTTCTGTTCATACAATGTATGAACAGAAGATCAGTGATTTCCCCTAGTGAGGCCACGCCCCCCATACAGTTAGAACACATCCAGGAACACACTTAATCCCTTTCCTGCCCCCTAGTGTTAACCCCTTCACCAAAAATGGCATTTTTATAGTAATACAATGCATTTTTATAGCATTGATCGCTAAAAAAATCCAATGGCCCCAAAAATGTGTCAAAAGTGTCCGAAGTGCCCGCCATAATGTTGCAGTAATGAAAAAAAATGCTGATCGCCGCCATTACTAGTAAAAAAAAAATATTAATAAAAATGCCATAAAACGACCCCCTATTTTGTAAACGGTATAACTTTTGCGCAAACCAATCAATAAACGCTTATTGCGATTTTTTTAACAAAAAATATGTAGAAGAATTCGGCCAAAACTGAGGAAAAACATTTTTTTTATATATATTTTTGGGGGATATTTATTATAGCAAAAAGTAAAAAAATTTTTTTTCAAAATTGTCGCTCTATTTTTATTTATAGCGCAAAAAAATAAAAACCGAAGAGATGATCAAATACCACCAAAAGAAAGCTCTATTTGTGGGAAAAAAAGGACGCCGATTTTGTTTGGGAGCCACGACTGCCGAATTACAACAAGCTCTGGTCATTGAACAGCAATATGGTCCGGGGCTAGAATTGGTTAAAGATGCTTCATCCCCCCTTTTACTGACTAACCTGTGTAAGAAAGATGTATATACTTACCTATTACAGGCTGATCCAGTCCAGTCATGTGTCAGCCATGCAATCAAGTTATGTGTAATAAAATGGAATGACACAGGGAAAAAGTATTAAACACAGGCATGTAAAGCCAAGACACCAATTGAAATCTATCAGTAATTAGAAAGCAATCCTGCAGTGCAAATTAATATCAGCTGGTCCAGTCTCAAATGATGGCCTATAAAAAAGGTGTCTAATTACCAAGGTGTCACACAAGAAACATCTCATGATGGGTAAAAGCAAAGAACTCTCTCCAGACCATTGAATTTTTTTTTTTTTTGCTAAACATACTGATGCCATTGGTTACAGAAGGATTTCTAAACTTCTGAATGGTCCAGTGAGTGCTGTTGGAGTCATAATCCAGAAGTGGAAAAAACATTATTTCACCATAAACCAGCCATAATAAGGTGCTCCTCGCAAGATTTCTGACAGAGGAGTGAAAAGAATTGACAGAAGGGTTGTCAAAGAGACAAGAAACACTTTTGGAGTACTTTAGAAAGACCCGGAATTAGCAGGTACAAGTGTTTCAAAGAAAACTAGGGTTGTCCAGATACCGATACTAGTATCGGTATCGGGACCGATACCGAGTATTTGCGGGTGTACTTGTACTCGCGCAAATGCTCCCGATACCTAAATAGAATACTTTTTTTGTATTTATCAACATGTTCTGTAAAAATTCTTTGAGTTTTTTACTACTGCGTGACAAGAAAATAAAACATTTTTATTAATTTTTACTCATTTTTATTCTTTTATAATGTCTTGAGTTAGAGTTCTTCATAATTCTAAAGAAAATATCCTTAGTCTGTATTGTGGTTTGACAACTGTCACATGACATTTAAAAAAAGTATCGGTATTCGGTATCGGCAAGTACATGAAAAAAAGTATCGGTACTTGTACTCGGTCCTAAAAAAGTGGTATCGGGACAACCCTAAAGAAAACAATAAGTAATGCACTCAACCGACATGACCTTTATGCACGCTCACCACGCAAGACTCCATTGCTGAAGAAAAAACATGTGGAAGCTTGTTTAAAGTTTGCTACACGACATTTAACAAGCCTGTAAGATAATGGGAGAATATAGTCTGGTCAAATGAGACCAAAATTGTTGATAAAAATCTGCTACCATCTACCAGGATGATGAAGATGAAACAGAGGTGGACATTTCAGTAAGGCAATAATTCCAAACTCAAGGCCAAGCTGTTAGAATGTTCCAGCCAATCACCTGACTTGAATACAACAGAAAATCTATGGAGAGAACTAAAGATCAGAGTTCATAGAAGAGGCCCACGAAACCTATAAAATTTAAAGGCTATTTGTGTCGAAAAATGGTCCAAAATCACGCCTGAGCAATGAATGCGATTAGTTGCTTCATACAGGAGGCTGTCATTACCAACCAAGGATTTTGTACGAAGTATTAAATTATTTTCAGTTAGCTTGTATAATACTTTTTCCCTGTGTCATTCCATTTTATTACACATAACTTGATTTCTGAACTTGTTTGTTTTGGTTGTATGTATGGATTGCATTTCAATAGTACCTTCAGAAATATATTTACCTAGAAAAATGGTGACGTGTTCAATACTTATTTTACCCGTTATATATATATATATATATATATATATATATACACACACACACACAGTTGCACGAAAAAGTATGTGAACCCCTTTGGAATGATATGGATAATTGCACAAATTGGTCATAAAATGTGATCTGATCTTCATCTAAGTCACAACAATAGACAATCACAGTTTGCTTAACCACTTAAGGACCCCCGCACGCACATATACGGCCACAGAATGGCTCGTACAGGCACAAGGGCGTAAATTTACGTCCCCGCCTTCGTGCGGTTCGGGGGTCCCATACCCCCTCCGCGGCGTGCGGGGGTCCCCCTGCCTCTGGGAGCGATCGCCGACGAATGTCCGTGATTTCCGCCCCCCCCGCGATCGCTCCCAGCCAATGGGAGCACGCTCCCATCGTGTCAGTTCCTCCTCCTGTGTTTACACAGGAAGGAGGAAATGATGTAATCTCTCATCGCAGCGCTGTTTCCCAGCGCTGCTGATGAGAGAAGACATCACAAGTAAGTGTGCACCAACACAACACTGACACACACTCACATAGGCAAATTAACCCCTTGTGATCGCCCCCCCCCACCCCCCTGTCACAGTGTCACTGAATGCAGTGATCTAATCACTGCATTTAGTGTCAGTGTGACAGGCAGTGCAAAAAACAGTTAGTGTTAGGTTCAGGATAGCCCCCCCACCCCCCCTAATAAAGTTTTAACCCCCTGATCACCGCCCTAGTTAACCCTTTCACTCCCTATTGCCAGCGTCACTAAGCGATCATTTTTCTGATCGCTGTATTAGTGTCGCTGTTCCCGCTAGGTAGCTATTTTTTTTTATTGCGATTTTTTTTTTACTAAAGACATGTGGCTGAATTAATTTTGGCCTAAATGTTTTACTAAAATTTAGTTTATTTGATTTTTTTTATAACAAAAAGTAAAAAAATTGTGTTTTTTTTCAAAATTGTGGCTCTATTTTAGTTTATAGCGCAAAAAATAAAAATCGCAGAGGCGATCAAATACCACCGAAAGAAAGCTCTATTTGTGGGAAGAAAAGGACGCAAATTTTGTTTGGGAGCCACGTGGCACGACCGCGCAATTGTCTGTTAAAGCGACGCAGCGCCGAATTGTAAAAACACCTTGGGTCATTTAGCAGCGTATTGGTCCGGGTCTTAAGTGGTTAAACTAATAACACACAAAGAATTAAATGTTGCCATGTTTTGATTGAACACACCATGTAAACATTCACAGTGCCGGTGGAAAAAATATGTGAACCCCTATACTAATGACATCTCCAAGAGCTAATTGGAGTGAGGTGTCAGCCAACTGGAGTCCAATCAATGAGATGAGATTGGAGGTGTTGGTTACAGCTGCCCTGCCCTATAAAAAACACACACCAGTTCTGGGTTTGCTTTTCACAAGAAGCATTGCCTGATGTGAATGATGCCTCGCACAAAAGAGCTCTCAGAAGACCTACGATTAAGAATTGTTGACCTGCATATAGCTGGAAAGGGTTATAAAAGTATCTCCAAAAGCCTTGCTGTTCATCAGTCCACGGTAAGACAAATTGTCTATAAATGGAGAAAGTTCAGCACTGCTGCTACTCTCCCTAGGAGTGGCCGTCCTGTAAAAATGACTGCAAGAGCACAGCGCAGACTGCTCAATGAGGTGAAGAAGAGTGTCAGCTAAAGACTTACAAAAGTCTCTGGCATATGCCAACATATGGTGACGAATGGGGAGTACTCAGAATGGTCAGGAGTGGGAAGTAAGATCCCACAGAGATCTGTGCTGGGACCAATCCTATTTAATTTGTTCATAAAGGACCTGGAGGATGGGGTAAACAGTTCAATCTCTGTATTCGCGGACAATACTAAGCTAAGCAGGGCAATAACTTATCCGTAGGATGTGGAAACCTTGCAATAAGATCTGAACAAATGAATGGTGTGGGCAACTACATGGCAAATGAGGTTTAATGTAGAAAAATTTAAAATAATGCATTTGGGTGTCAAAAATATGAATGCAGGTTGAAAAGGGACCTGGGGGTCCTAGTAGATGATAGGCTCAGCAATGGCATGCAATGCCAAGCTGCTGCCAAGCAAGCAATTGGCATGTAATAAAAAAGGGATTACCCCAGAGATAAAATTATAATTCTTCCACTCTATAAGACCCTGGTCTGGCTGCAACTGGAGTATGCTGTCCAGTTCTGGGCACCAGTCCACCAGTTAATAAACTTTTTTTAACCTCACCTACTATGTAACTATAAATTATAAAGCTTTTGTAAAGGGGACAGCTGACTTCACAAAATTGAATGCTGGGTTGAAAATGAAAACCACCCATCTGCTAGACAGATCCGATGACCACCACTGCTATTTATCAATTCATTATTGCTTATGATCGCCTGCTTCCCATTTAATATTTTGTCATTGTTTAAACATAATTCTAATGATTACATTCTTTCTTTCTTTGGGGAGGAAAAAGAGCTGACATTCATGATGGCCCCATGCCCACTTTTCCAGGAGTCATATAATCAATGGCAGGCAGGGAGCTGTGGTGGCTCAACGTGATTGGCACTGCGCTGACAAGCCATTCACCTCTGCAGCCAAGGGTTCGGATCCCGGTCTCGGCTACATGTGAATTGAGTTTGGTGGTCTCAGCCCGGCTCCCGGTGGGTGTGCTATGCAAGGTACGCCTGTGCTTAGTACGCCCACCCCCCCCCCAACAAAACCACCACACTTGCACGCACACAAAATTGGTTTAAAAACACATGCACTTTGGCCTGCGGTCTCTTAAAAATAAAGAGAGGCGAAGGACCTACGGGCTGGCTGGGTGGGCTAGGCCCCCTCACTCCCTCAAGGGGGAGTCCCTCTGCCCCATTGGGGTCCCGTTGGGCCCCAGTTGGGCTCCCAAGAGGAGCAGGTAGGGCGGGGTGAGTGGGAGGCCCCCCTTCACACCCGCCATTGCCACCAGGGGCATGGAGAAGGATGGCGATTGCCTCCGGGGGGAGGGTCTGCCTACTCCCAACTCCTGCAGTCCGGCTCCTCTCTCTCGAGTTCACGCACAAAAATACACTTTAAGAAAAAAAAGAGAAAAAAAAAAAAAAAAAAAAAATAATCAATGGCAGGCACAGGTTTCTGTTGCTTGTAATTAAATGGAACCAATCCGTTTTCCAAGATCAAAATAATAAAACATCCAAATACATACTGCTCACAGTGTGCGGTGTTACACATCTGTAAACAAAGGAAAGTATGCCACTTAGTGATTGTACTCTCTCCAAACAAGTGCCCAGATTTACAGCAATTCTCGTGCCTCGTAATCATCAGCAGCCATTGTCCTAATATTTGTAAAATCAGGATGAATTGTGCAGCTGTGTGTTATTATACTAGGGAGATCATGTGAGGACAAGTCTATTGTCCAACACAAAGCTGCTGGTGACACAGATGTTCTTCATTACAGGACTCACACTGAAGAGTTTGTTCCAAGCTAGAGGCAAAATCAATACTCGCTCATCACTTTTGCAATGTACTGTTTCATAAATACTTGGTTTCATTACTGGAGTCATGCTGTGGACTAATTTAGAAGTAATGTGTCCAGACTAGTCTTAGGGCCCTTTCAAAGGGGGCTGTCCATGTGCGGGTTCCACTTTGCATGAAGTGCCCGTTCAGGTCCGTGAAGTGCCCGTTCAGGTCCGCCTAAAAAACTGGCAGGCGGACCATTTACATACCTGCCAACTGTCCCATTTTTAACGGGACAGTCCCGTCAAATAGGACCTAGTCCCGGCTAATTTAGCCTCCCGAGACTTGTCCCGGCTAGTGGGGAAGGCATTTGAGCCCGTTTTCGGGCTGTCCGGTAAAGTCCGTTATATGGGCAGCAGTGCCCATAAAAATAATGGCCGCATGTACGAGGAAGCCCTTCCCATTACACAGCACTCTGTATAGAGCAGCCAGGGACTGTAACATCTGCAGGGATCCGGAGGAAGCCTATTCTCACTTCTAAAGGCGTGGCTACACATCCTTTGTTCTGTGATTGGGTAAAATGTTTTAAAAGGGCGTGTGTTTAGGTGGCAGCCCCTGGCTGGAACAGGTCGTGTCTTCCTTGTTGTCAGTGGTCAGATCATGCTGTTTCCTGGGGGCTGATTGGGGAGTTGTGAGAGCCCAGGGGAATGAGAATCACCTGAGATCCGGGGATGATGGATCAGTACAGGTACCTATGGCACTGACACTCCATACCAGCACACTGTAGAGCAAAGCTGCAAACTTGGACTGGAGTGATGCACTGTGGACTGCCTGAGCCTCTGACCATCCCACCTCCTGCCCTGAGCCTCTCTGACCATCCCACCTCCTGCCCTGAGCCTCTCTGACCATCCCACCTCCTGCCCTGAGCCTCTCTGACCATCTCACCTCCTGGCCTGAGCCTCTGACCATCCCACCTCCTGCCCTGAGCCTCGAACCATCCCACCTCCTGCCCTGAGCCTCTGACCATCCCACCTCCTGCCCTGAGCCTCTGTAGCCTCTATATTAGTAACTCCCCTTACCTTAGTGTATTCACTCTTCTGAAGGTGGTCTCTGGTCACCAGAGTGGCTACCACATCAGAGTTCCTGGCATTCCCCTTTACATCAGAGTCTGCAGGATTGCCCCTTAGAGTGAAAGGGTAATTCTGCAGGCCCTGATGTAAAGGGGGACTCTGATGTAAAGGGAATGCAGTGGACTCTGATGTAAGGGAAGGTTCTGGTGGCCAGAGACCACCTTATATCAGAGTTCCCCCTTATATCATGATCTGCAGTGTTCCCCTTTAGTAAGAGTTCCATTTCACTGTAAGGGGGATCCCTGCAGACTCTGATGTAAGGGGGGAACCCAGTGTAGTGATCTGACCTTCATGTCAATGGAGAAATGTTTTTTGACTTTTGTTTAACTTAAACACATTGCTAATAGCACTAGCTATGTGTTTAAGTTAAAATTGATACTTGCACTGTTTAGCAGTGAAAAGATTAGTAGGCGAAGATTATGCGGAGTGGGTGGAGCTTCGGGGAAGTGAGTGTGGTAATTAATTAATAGCTGTGCTGCAAAGTGTCCCTGGAATTTTTTTTTCAAATGTTGGCAACTATGCATTTAGGTCCGCCCGTGTCAAGTGGCCCTTATGCACACTTGTCAACACATCTGCCTGATGACTCAGTCTAAAGTATGATTCTTATAGTATTTTTCAGAATTTCCACTATTTTTCTGAAACTGAGAATTGTTTTGGGGGGAGGAGGGGGGAGTGGGTGCCTGGTGTGTACAGGTACCCACTCCCACTTCTGCCCGGATTGCCCAGGTAATCCAAGTGGAAGTTCAGCCCTCCTCTTCGCACACAGCCTTCTGGGACACATCACAGATCCCAGAATACTGCAGGACCATTCACAAAGCACGGCGCGCCACACACGGTTTCTCTTATTTAAGTTGTCGGTGTTAGGCACAAGTCCATCAAGTCCAACCTATGTATCCGCGGATATCTACTCCACGTCCGGTGCCTCCTTCGTCCCCCCGCTGTCTTCTGGGAGACACACAGGTCCCAGAAGACAGCAGGGACCATTCCTGATTCCCTTACCGAAGATGGCGGCGGTAGCACCTGAGAGCCGAGGGACAGATCGCCTTCGGGTACTGACATCGCGGGCACCCTGAACAGGTAAGTGTTCACATTTTAAAGTCAGCAGCTGCAGTATTTGTAGATGGAAATACGGTTTAACAAGGCACTAAACAAGTCCTTATATGTAGTATCCACGATGATATTACATCTGATAATGCTCTCTATAAGGTGTCCCAGGAATCTCCAGATAGTTCTCCAAAGAGTGGTCTCTTTAAGATACAATGTCCCACAGTCACTTCAAATGTTTAGGGTAAAAGAAAGTATTCCTCCTTACGTCACGTGACTTTATCAGCATTTTTATCTGTAATGTCGTGTACACATGACCGTTTTTCCTGTCATGCAAAAAAACAAAGTTTTTCTCGACGTGATTCCCCTCGGAAAAGCATACACGCGATCGGTTTTCGCAACGAGAAAAAAAACGATGGGAAAAACGATGAGAAAAAATAGAGCAGGTTCTAATTTTTTTTACGAGCAGTTTTCTCATTGAGAAAACTGTTATGGAGCATACACACGACCAATCTAAAAAATTGCAGTTTTCTCGTCATGAAAAACAGTCGTGTGTACGTGGCATAATGCCACGTACACACAATCGTTTTTCGGCATGGAAAAAGAGATTTTTTAATACAGCATAAGTGTAAAATCTTTTTCTTGGAGTACATCACGGGACACAGAGCAGCATATTCATTACTATATGGGTTATATGGAGTACCTTCAGGTGTGGACACTGGCAATCTCAAACAGGAAGTCCCCTCCCTATATAACCCCCTCCCATAGAGGAAGTACCTCAGTTTTGTAGCAAGCAGTATGCCTCCCAAAAATGTTCCCCAAAAGAGGGGTGGGAGCTCTGTGTCCCGTGATGTACTCCAAGAAAAAGATTTTACAGGTAAGCTGTATTAAAAAATCTCTTTTTCTTTCTCGTACATCACGGGACACAGAGCAGCATATTCATTACTATATGGGATGTCCGAAAGCAATGCTTTAATGAGGGGAGGGAGACATCTTCCAAAAAAGGATTTAATTTAGAGGTATATTCAAATACTAGTAAATCCAACTTAAACAAGAAATGTGAATCTCAAATCAAGTCAAGGGAGCCCCCTCAGATCCCGAGGAGCTTGAATTGCGGCCTGTAGTACTGACTGCCCAAAGGCTGTATCCGCATTCCTTCTTACGTCCAATTGATGAAATTTTGTAAACATGTGGACTGACGACCACGTTGCTGCCTTGCATATTCGAGCCATAGAGATCTGATGATGTGCTGCCCAGGAGGTGCCCATGGCCCTGGTAGAATGGGCCTTTACCGACAAAGGAGGAGGCAACCTCTTCAAACCGCAGGCCTGAACGATTAATTGTTTAATCCATCTTGCGATGGTGGATCAAGCAGCTGCCTGAGCCATCTTGGGCCCTTCCGGTAAAATGAACACCACATCTGTTTTCCGAACCTTCTCTGTAGCTTTAAGATAGGCCTTTATGGCCCTGACAATATCCAACGTATGCAGCAACCCCTCATTTCTAGAGGTGGGTTTTGGAAAAAAGGATGGAAGTACCACCTCCTGGTTCAGGTGGAAACTGGATATAACCTTTGGTAGAAAGGAAGGATGAGGACGGAACCCCGCCCTATCCTTATGTAAAATGAGATATGGTTCCTTACAAGATAAGGCTGCCAATTCCGATACTCTCCTGGCCGAAACTATGGTGATCAGAAATACCGACTTTCTAGTCAGTAAAACCAAAGGTACCTCAGCCAACGGCTCAAAGGGTTGTTTCTGTAGAGTTGACAGAACAAAATTTAAGTCCCATGGACAAAGTGGTGATTTGACTGGAGGATTAACACGTAAGACTCCCTGTACAAAGATCTTAACCAGCGAGTGGGCGGCCAGCGGCCTCTGAAACCACACTGATAAGGCTGAAATCTGTCCCTAGATCGTGCTTAATGCCAGGCCCTTATCCACTCCTAGCTGGAGAAAACTTAATACTCTATCAATGGTATACTTGTGGGAAACCCATCTCTTAGCCTCACACCAGCCTACGTAGGCCCTCCAAACCCTGTAACAAAATTACCCTGGAGGCCGGATTTCTAGCCTTAACGGGGGTAGGGATTACCTGCCTAGACAGACCTCTACCCCTGAGAATCAGGGATTCAGCCGCCAGGCCGTCAAATTTAGACGCCGTAATGCAGGGTGGAGGATCGGGCCTTGTGAGAGTAGGTCTGGCCATAGAGGAAGAGTCCAAGGGCCTCCCGCTGCCAATTTCAGGACTAGTGAGTACCATGCCCTCCGGCACCAAGCTGGGGCTACCAGGATAACCGGCCTGTGCTATGATCCTGCGCCACAGGCGGGGTAGTAACTGCAGCGGGGGAAATGCATATAGAAGTTATGATTGATGCCAGGGGCAAACCAACACATCGGTTCCGCAGGCCATAGGGTCCCTCGTTCGAGACATGAACCTGTCTAGCTTCTTGTTGAATCCTGATGCCATGACCTCCACGTCTGGCACTCCCCACTTCTGGCAGATTGTCTGAAAAAAACTTGTGGATGCAGAGACCACTCCCCCGGCGACAGGGTTTGGCGACTTAGGAAGTACGCCTGCAGGTTGTCCACCTCGGGAATGAATGTCGCCGATATGCAGGGTACATAAACCTCTGCCCACCGAAAAACCAAGCTCCTCTCACTCTGAGTGGCTTGACTCTTGGTTCCCCCTTGGTGGTTCACATATATGCCACCGCTGTGGCATTGTCTGAATGACTTCTCACCGAGGACCCCTGTAATCTGGATGTCTATGCCAGGAGGGCTAGCCGAGCCGCTCTGATCTCCCAGACCTTGATGGGCAGCTGCCTCTCCGCCTCTGCCCAAGTTCCTTGGCGAGTGAACCCGTTCAAGACCGCTCTCCAGCCTTCCAGACCACTGGGCAGAACCAATCTGCTAGAATTGCTGTCTGTAGGACATGAGTGTGGAAGCGTGTGGTATCGCCTTGAACATGGCCATTAGTTTGCCTAGTAATCGCATACATAGGCGAATAGTTGGTTCTCTTTTGCTTAGAACCAACTGAATCAATCTTTTGATAGCCTCGACCTTTACCAGGGGCAGGAACACCCATCTTCTGTTCTGTGTCTAATCTCATGCCGAGATATTCCAACTGCTTTGTAGGTTGAAATGCTGATCTTTCCCCGGTTTAGGACCCAGCCGAACCTCTCGAGGTACTGAACCATGAGGGCTACTACGCATTCCACCAAGGAAGCGAGTGATCTATGATTAAGAGGTCGTCCAGGTATGCTAGGACCGAGATCCCTTGGATCCTTTAGACTGACTAGAATTGGAGCTAGGACCTTCGTGAATACCCGGGGGCCGTAGCCAGCCCGAAGGGGGGCGCCACGAATTGGAAGTGACGCTGTATCACTGCGAAGCGTAAAAACAAAAGTATTTGATGTGGCTGAAAGAATTGGTACATGAAGGTAACCATCCTTTATGTCTATAGAAGCCAGATCCTTCTGGAGTGTGGCGGCTGCTGACCGAACGGATTCTATCCGGAAAGAGCGAACCCTTAGGTAAGCATTTAAACCTTTTAGGTCCAAAATTGGTCTGACATCGCCGATGGGCCTTGGTATGACAAACAGATTGGAATAGAAACCTAGCCCCTGTTCTTGGGCTGGTACCTCTACCATTATGCCCTGGTAAAGCAGATGATCCAACGCCGCCCGCATTGAGGCCTTCCTTGTGGCGGAAATTTTAGAAATTCTAATCTGTAGCCTGTGGCCACAGATGATCGGACCCTCTGTCGGGGATCGATCCCCAGAGGCCTGTCCTTGCGATCCATTGTTAAAAGTTTGATCGCGCAGGAGGTCCGTACTGCCTGGAAATTTGAGGGCCCCGGAACAGGGGGGAGCTGCCTTTAAAACGCAGGACCCCGGAACTTCCTTTGACTGGTAAAAGGGGGTACTTTTGCCACTTGAAACAGTCTCAATGTATTTATCCAGATCTTTCCATGGAAGGGCAAACCTGCCAGCAGTCTTTTACATGGGGCTCGGCCGCCCAGTTCTTCAACCATAAGAGCCTTCTCATATGCACTAAAAATAGTGACAACGAGACGCCTGCTGGATGGAGTATTTTTATAACCTCTTACCGCAAAGCACAGAGCTCTGGGAATATCCAATAACTCCTCTGCCTATTGGGCAGGGATGTCTTAAGCATCTGTTTTGTCTGGCTCTTTAACGCCTGACACAACTCCAATTGCAGCCACTGCTGGCTGTAGCCAAGGATGCTGGAAAAAGTGTCTCTAAACGTTTATCGACCGGGACCTTAAACATTTGTATGTTTCCCCTTAGGCCAGTTAATGATTTATTCACCCATGAGATGGCTGCGTCCACCGTTGGGAGCGCCCCCTTTCTTAGAAGAATGTCTTTTCCGTAGGGTAAATAACAGAAAACCTTCCAGGTGTTCTCCCATCCAGGCACTAACCAGGCCCGACCCTGTTTAGCCTCCGAGATCAGACGAGATCGGGCGCTTTCCGGGAGATGTGACCTCAAGGACCTCACGGGTAGTTGAAAAGCAGTGCCCGAACCGGGACCTGAACCCTGGACCCTCAGACCAAAAGTCCGATGCTCTACCGACTGAGCCATCCGGGCCCCTTTTAAAGAGCAATTGGTCAGGGGAAAGAGTGCCTGAAAGCACAAATATTTCCTGGCAGACGTGCATAAAGACTACCCTCTCATCAGCTTTAGGCGGCGGAAAAAATTCTGTCCGGTCGTCCCAATCCTGGAAAAACCAATTCCTCTAACAGAGGATGGACCGGAAAAGCTGCGTTGCTTAAAGGCGCTTTTAAAAGAACGCAAAGAGGATACCGCAGGAACCTGAGGCTCTGGAAATGGCAAATTAAATGCCGAGCGGACCATGTCTGTCAAAGACTGGACCCACAGACTCTCCGTCTGGGAGGCTGAAAACGATTCTTCAGTGGTAGATCCTTCCTCTAGGTTCTGTCCCTTTTGGCGATGGGGATCTAGTCCGCTTCTTGCCAGAAAAAAAGAGCCAGCGATCATAGCTGTTAACTTTTTTCTCTAGCCCCCCTAGGGTGACGGCTAGCATCTCCTCTGTGATAACACAGGGTTGGGCCGACCTGGGCCAGCCTCAGCACCAGACCCCCTTAATGGCATATCCAGGGTGACCCCTATAGGAATAACCTGTGGGGAAAGTATTGGCATATCATTAGAACCAGAGGAGGAACCCCTTTGTCTTTGCCTTTTTTTTTTTTTTTTTTATATATTTTTTTTTTTTTTTTGTGTTTTGATCCTGAACCCTTGGAAGCCATAATACAAAACCGAGGGACTCCGCTTACAACAACAGACTGTTATAGCCAGGAGTACAAAAAAAATAAGGTTTAGGGGACAATAGGATCACTAATGCCCAAAAACGGTGGGGCTCAGTATGTTTTCCTTTATAATATTATTCACAACATACAGCCCCACCCCCAACATGTTTGCCAGCATTCAACCTGTTGCCAAGGGGATTTTGGCTTAACAAAGAGTATTGGAGCTGACTCCAGCATGTAGTACCCCTTCTCGCCACCGGGAGTCACTGTGCTGCCAGCTCTACGTCCTCTCTCTCCAGCTCAGCTTTGAACTGAGCTAAGAACGCGCCTGCTGTGTATAACAGCAATTGAAGGCACGCCCACTCTACACTGCAGTCACGCTCCCCGCCCCCCCCTCCCGAACGGCGCGAAAATTTTCTATATGCATGCGCGCGTGCACGCGCGCGCGACTGTCGGGGGAGGAGAGCCCAGGAGGAGACGCACTCTGGAGCCCAGGAATGCAGGTTTGGAGGACGCATCAGGCGGCAGATTTTGAATCCCGGCAAGGTAAGGCTAAAACAGGCCCCTAAGGAGTCCCTTTAGCCTAGAGACAGATCTGTTTTTTTTTTTTTTTAAAAGATCTTCAACCAGCGAGCAGCAGGTAGCCAGCAAACATACATAGATAGGTAGGGGGGATCAAGTGATGGGGGGGAACATTTCAGGGCATCCTGTCCATCAGACATAGTGACCATGGTGCCAATGCAGAGCATACTCAGGCTACCCGCCTTAAGATCTCCCCTGGAGAGCCTGCTGTCGAACCAAGTCCCGCAGGCTCCCCTCTTACCTGCTCCATGCCGCAGGACGTTTTGCAAAACGGTCCAATCTTCTCCCATCTCCGTGGGTAGCGTAGTAGACCTTCAGGCACTGGGGTCCTGGAAGGAGCCGCTGTCCTGGACCTATACAGCACCCTGGCAAACAGGATCTTTTGGTTTAGAAAACTCCAAGTCCTGGGCCCAGGGTCCAGCCCTCTAGAGAGGAGCATTATAGGCAAAACCCCACGGTTTGGGGCCCGGGTACTGTCCACTTTGGCACTGAGGCTCCTTGGACAGATCCGGTTAGCCCGCCTTAATCCCAAGGATGTGGAGGCAAAGCTATTCCGTGACCAACACCTAAGACACTGGCGAAAAAACTGAGGTACTTCCTCTATGGGAGGGGGTTATATAGGGAGGGGACTTCCTGTTTGAGATTGCCAGTGTCCACACCTGAAGGTACTCCATATAACCCATATAGTAATGAATATGCTGCTCTGTGTCCCGTGATGTACGAGAAAGAAACTTTGTTTTTCAGCATGTAGAAAAAACAATGTTTTTCCAACTTCATCATTAAAAACGATGTTGCCCACACACCATTGTTTAAAAATAATTATGAGCAAAGCGCGGTGACGTACGATGGCAGTCTAAAGGGGAAGTTCCATTCAAGCTCCTGTCTCATAACTTGCTTCTGAGCATGCGTGGGTTTAAAACGTCATTTTTAACGTAGTTTTAGCCCACACACGATCATTTTTTACAACCTAAAAAACGTCATTTTTTAAAACGACGTTAAAAAATGCAGCATGCTCGAATATTTTTTGTCGTTTTTCAGAAGATGAAAAACGACTTGAAGCCCACATAACGATCATTTTAAATGACGTTTTTCAAAACTTTGTTTTTTTTTCATGCCGAAAAATGATTGTGTGTACACGGCATAAGAGTTTCTATTTTAATAAACTTCAACTACTTTTAATTACTACACTATGGAGAAATACTTTCTTTTACCCTAAACATATGGAGTGACCATGGGAGATTGTACCTTAAAGGGACCACTACCTAGAATTCCTGGAACACTTTATAGAGAGCCATATCAGATGTAACATCATCGTGGATACTACACACATTAGGCTTTTTATTGCCTTGTTGAGGTGAGAGTTCTGTGAGCATAGAGGTGGCACAAGAAGGTGAAAGCACACCGTTTGGTTTTACATATGCACTAAATCGGCACGTTAATGGGAGGACACTTCATTTGATATATCACCGCTGGAGGAAGGAACTGTTCTATATTGTATACTATACAAGTTGAATTTACACTGATTAATGGACTACAATTTATAAACCATTGCAATTCATAAACCTTTTATATAATTTAACGTTGGTCAATCTAACATGTTCTTCATTAAGCCAAGTAACACTAATCCAGCATTAAAAAATGTAATATGTGTTTGGTGGGAGGAAGCACAGCCTGTGTTCTCAGCACAAGTACAGAATATGCAGTGTCTAGTCACAATGTAATATCCTTGAAAGGAAAATAAAGCCAACAGGCATTGTCACATTATTAAAGCCTTGACGTGGGAAGAGACGTGGCATGGTGGCTTGTAACTTCCAGCACTTACGATGTTTAAGTGCATCATAAAGCAAATAATAGAAAGGGAAAGTGTCAGTGCCCTGAACAAGGAAGTATAGAGCACATTTAATTAATCAGACTGACTGCATGCTTGACTGGTGTTCACTGTGCCTGGCTTCTCCCAGAGGGCCATGACTACCACTGAGTCTTGTGCACCTCTTATTTCCCAGTATGGACTAAAACACTAATATGTAAAATGGGTTGTTTATTAGAATCAGTCAAAAAGAGATTTCTTTGTTATATTAAAACTGAACTCAATGCAAACAACTAAATACACAAATTAAATACATATAAGTGAACAATTTTTCCCTCCCTCTTGCAATCAGCAGCAGACAGTGTAAGCTCACTGAAGTTCTTCGGATCCTCCTGCACTCAGCATTAGTGCGGGGTGGACTGACACTATGACGCTAGTGAGACGACAGGGGAGGGTAGAGACATCATACAGGGAGCAATCTCGTCACTCTCGGTGCAGTCCACTCTGACTTCCAGGGGGGGGGGGGCAATTGACCCCCCCTTGCCCTATGGAGCGGATGCCCATGGGTATAAGTTGATACCAATTCAAATTAAGTATTTGCAATAGTTGCACACATTTTCAAGCATAAGGCTGGGTTCATATGGCAGTAAGGATCGGTTCACAGTAGGGGTCCGGAGCATCTCTGTTGGTGAAATTTTTGGCTGAATTCAGACCTGAAACCGACCAGAAGACACACAGGTCTCCTGTGCAATTCGCTCCTGAGCCCCTCCGGAGATGTGTGAACCAGCTCTATTGAGAGCTGGTCACAATGTCCGGACATGGGATTTGGATGAGGGGAAGCCCACATACAATTTGCAACTGTGTGAACCCAGCCTGAGATAACCTTGTATAGTTCATGGCAGGTGGGTGAAAATTCAAAAGATGCAAGAAACAGATGGAGAATTGACCTGAGGACATCCACCCAACTGTGGGTATGGAGTTGGGTGTATGGGATTGTACTGTGTTTTATTTTGTTTCTTTATTTTTTTATGGTTGAACTGGATGGACTTGTGTCTTTTTTCAACCTGACTAACTATGTAACACATAAAGAGGAACTGCAGTATTTATTTTTTTCTTAGGTATAAATGAGAAGAAGACCAGTTTTAAAGAGTATTTTTTTTTTTTCTTTTTAGATTCATACTTACCTATGTGGATGCAGTATCAGACCAATGCTGCAGCTGTCCCCTGGCATCTCTACACTGAGAACCGAGCCACCGAACATCCACAATAGCACGGTTCTCACTCCTCCCCAGGCGGAGAGCTGATGACTGTCAGTCAGCATCTCTCCTGCTCTGTTCCTTCATGCCCACTGAAGCGCTGAGCTGTGGTGGGGCGGGGAGTGGCCATCTCAGCGTCTCAGCTGAGTCTTTATATCCAGATACACAAAAGTATCCTCTTAGCAAAAAGCCTCCAGTTTCTGTAAGTTCCTGTCTTTCATGAACTGCACATTTGAGATCTCCCCAGAGGGGCTCAATGATACTGGGGTCAGAAGACTGAGATGACCACTCCAGAGCCTTCACTTTATTCTGCTGTAGCCAATGACGGGTCAACTTGACCTTGTGTTTTGGATCATTGTCATGCTGGAATGTCCAAGTATGTCCCATGTGCAGCTTCCTGACTGACGAATGCAAATATTCCTGCGGTATTTTTTGATAACATACTGCATTCATCTTGCCATTATTTTTGACCAAATTTCCTGTGTCTTTGTAGCTCACACATCCCCAAAACATCAGCGATCCACCTCAGTGTTTCACAGTAGGAATAGTGTACCTTTCATCATAGGCCTTCGTTTCCAAATAAAGCCTTTATGGTTGTGGCCAAAAAGCAAAATTTTGGTATAATCACTCCCAGGGCCGGTACAAGGCAGGGGCAGAAGGGTCAAGTGCCCTGGGCGCTACCATTTTGTATAGGAGGGGGGGCGCAGCCGCAGGTGAAGTTCTGCCACAGCCTCCAGTAAAGTGACCTGTGTGTCATAGCTAGCGTGCCGACTGCCATGTGCGCTCGCCACTCCTGCATCCGCGTTTCTCACCTCCCGCCCCTGCTCCCTTCCCTGTCTGCTTACTCCCCCTACGGAGGAGTCTTGGTCTCTCCCTGTCAGCGGCGTGACGTCACTCCACTCACGGCCGGAGGCGAGGGGGGAGATGGAGGACTCCGAGGGCTGCCCAGGGAGCTGTGTCGGCGCTGCCTGTGATGCCTGGCAGCTAGAGAGGAGGATCCGCCGACAAGGACGAGGAGCCTGCCTGGCTTTAGCTGGAACCTGTGTCTTTGCTACAAAACAGACTGCTGAACTGTAAAGTAAGCAGATAAGAAAATGGCTAGTTGGGGAGGGGGGCTCTTGGGGGGGGCTGACTGAGGTGAGGTGACCAGTACTTATTAATAAAAAGTGTCAGATTATTTTTTTTTTGTGTTATTTTAAATGAGCCATGCAACCTATCAAAAGCAGCCACTGTGCCCACCAAACGCAGCCACTGTGCAAACGCAGCCACTGCCCACCAAACGCAGCCACTGTGCCCAAAATGCAGCCACTGTGCCCATCACACGCAGAAACTGTGCCCATCACACGCAGCCACTGTGCCATAAATTGTCGCCACTGTGCCCATCACACGCAGAAACTGTGCCCATCACAAGCAGAAACTGTGCCCATCACACGCAGCCACTGTGCCATAAATTGTTGCCACTGTGCCCACCAAACGCAGCCACTGTGCCCATCACACGCAGAAACTGTGCCCATCACACGCAGAAACTGTGCCCATCACACGCAGCCACTGTGCCATAAATTGTCGCCACTGTGCCCACCAAACGCAGCCACTGTGCCCATCACACGGAGAAACTGTGCCCATCACACGCAGAAACTGTGCCCATCACACGCAGCCACTGTGCCATAAATTGTCGCCACTGTGGCCATCAAAAGCAGCCACTGTGCCCATCAAAAGCAGTCACTGTGCCCATCAAAAGCAGCTACTGTGCCAACACATGCAGCCACTGTTCCAACACATGCAGCCACTGTTCCAACACATGCAGCCACTGTTCCAACACATGCAGCCACTGTGCCATCAAACGCAGCCATTGTGCCCATCACACGCAGCCACTGTGCCATCAATTGTCGCTACTGTGACCATCAAATGCAGCCACTGTGCCAACACATACAGCCACTGTGCCAACACACGCAGCCACTGTGCCAACACACGCAGCCACTGTGCCCATCAAACGCAGCCACTGTGCCCATCACACACAGCCACTGTGCCATCAATTGTCGCCACTGTGCCCATCAAACGCAGCCACTGTGCCATCAAAAGCAGCCACTGTAACCATCAATTGCTTCCAGTGTGCCCCATCAATTGCTGCCAGTGTGTGCCCATCAATTGCCACCAGTGTGCCCATCAATTGCCACCAGTGTGCCCATCAATTGCCACCAGTGGGCCCAATCAATTGCCGCCAGTGTGTTGCCAGTTTTCCCCATCAATTGCCGCCAGTGTGCTGCCAGTTTGCCCCATCAATTGCCACCAGTGTGCTGCCAGTTTTCCCCATCAAATGCCGCCGTTTCTTAAAATCGGGGGGGGGGGGGGGGGGCGCAGTTTGCCATCTTCGCCCTGGGCACCAAATGGCCTTGTCCCAGCACTGATCACTCCAATTGACTTTGTGCCAGAATGTTTGAGGCTTGTCTCTGTGCTGTTTGGCTTATTTTAAGCGGGATACTTGGTGGCCTTTGTATGGCTTACTTCTAGTGACTCGGACATGCAGCCCATCTTTCTTCAAGTACTTCATTATTGTGCCTCTTAACTGCTTGCCGACCAGCCACCGCAGTTATACGATGGCAGGTTGGCTCTCCTGGGCGAGAGCCCGTAGCTCTACGTCAGGACTTCTGCGGCCACTAGGGGGCGCGTGCGCGTTACAGAGCGGGGACCGGGAACTATGTGTGTAAACACATAGCTCCCGGTCCTGTCAGCGGGGGAAATGCTAATCTTCTGTTCATACAATGTATGAACAGAAGATCAGTGATTTCCCCTAGTGAGGCCACCCCCCATACAGTTAGAACACACCCAGAAACACACTTAACCCCTTCCCTGCCCCCTAGTGTTAACCCCTTCACTGCCAATGGCATTTTTATAGTAATCCAATGCATTTTTAAAGCATTGATCGCTAAAAAAATGCCAATGGTCCCAAAAATGTGTCAAAAGTGTCCGAAGTGTCCGCCATAAGGTCGCAGTACTGAAAAAACGCTGATCGCCGCCATTACTAGTAAAAAAAAAAAAAAATTACCATAAAACTACCCCCTATTTTGTAAACGCTATAACTTTTGCGCAAACAAATCAATAAATGCTAATTGCGATTTTTTTTACGAAAAATATGTAGAAGAATATGTATCGGCCTAAACTGAGGAAAAAAACGTTTATTTATATATTTTTGGGGGATATTTATTACAGAAAAAAGTAAAAAATATTGCATTTTTTTTCAAAATAGTTGCTCTATTTTTGTTTATAGCGCAAAAAATAAAAACCGCAGAGATGATCAAATACCACCAAAAGAAAGCTCTATTTGTGGGAAAAAAAGGACGCTAATTTTGTTTGGGAGCCACGTCACACGACCGCGCAATTGTCTCTTAAAACGACGCAGTGCCGAATCGCAAAAAGTGCTCTGGTCATTGGACAGCAATATGGTTCGGGGGTTAAGTGGTTAAACAGCCACACTACATATTTTCAGAGAGTCCTGTATTTTACCTGAAGTTGTTAGTTGGTCTACCTGACCGTGGTTTGTTTTCAACAGAACACCTAATTTTCTACTTCCTGATTAGAGTTTAAACAGAGTTTGATTGGCAACCTCAATTCCTTGGATATCTATTTATCTCCCTTTCCTGTTCTACTGTATACAGTTCAACTGTATTTTCCCACAAATCCTTTGACAATTCTTTTGCTTTCCCCATGGCTGAGAATCCAGAAACATCAGTGCAGCACTGGATTAAAGATGCAAGGGTCTGTCAGGAGTCCAGAAACTCATTGACTTCTTATACACACACACTAATTACAAGAAAACAGATCACAGATCCCTTTCTGGGTTTCCTTCATTCACGTCTGTAAAGTATAGACTGCCCTTTGATACTATCTTGAGTTAATCGATCAACTACAGTACTTACCCTCTTTACTAAAGAGGACACTTACAGGCTTATGTCTTATACAAAATCCTCTGGGGATCTATCTATGAGTGCATGCATACATATGCTGCACACTCTTCCCCATATTTATTAATATACTTATGTCTTATTCATTCCACCCATTGCAGGGCTTCCTTTGGCCCCGGCCCAGTGCCCAATACGGTCTTGTGCTGCCTTTTGATCCCTCGTCTAGTTACATGCGGCCACCTCACTGTCTTGGGACACAACCTCCTGGAGCTCGCTGACGACGGATAGACCACCTGTAGATTTCACTGGATCCTCCCTACTTTCACAGAGGAGCTTGGCTTGGAACTTTCCACATGTAGTAACCGGGTAAAAAAACTGTACTTTTTCATTTATCTAACCTACATTGATTATTTCTCCTCCTTTTACCTTCCTTCCCCAAGTCTGGGACTCTTCATGTCCCCTGACGGGGCGGATATATAGGAGGTCAACATCTTTATTTTTATAATAATGACAATAACTGTATGTAATACCCTTTTTTTCAGTTTTGGCAAAAAAAACAAAAACCTCTGAAGAAGACCTTTTGGTCGAAACGCGTTAGGATATCTTGCATCACCTGTGCAATTACCAGGCCATGTTATGATATTGCCATGCCTTGTTCTAATGTATGGATATTTTTATGATTGTTAACCAATGCCGCAACTCTTTCTTTGATCACCTCTACATCATTTTAACCTTTTGTACCAGCCATCAATAAAATCTCCCTTTTTTACATATTCCTTTGCATTGTACAATTTTTTACCTTTGCTGCCTTAAAACCCCACTGGGGAAAGTTTCTCTGTCTACATTTCTACATCTAGCTTACTTACTGGACAATAAATCTGAATCATCACCTTGTCCAAATAGCTGCAAGGTGAACAAGCAAGCAGTGAAGCTGAGCCAGGAAGCAGTAGAATAAGCAGTTGGGCAGAGTTGTGTAAATCAGAAGCCTGGTATAATAAAATTACAAAAATTCAACCCACATGGTAAACTAACCATGTGGGAGGAAGATTAACATTAAACAGATATTAATGTATTAAGTTGTTTGCTTGGACATTACTTTAGAGTCTATGCCTGGGCAAAATAAACAAAAAGTACATATGTTCTTCAAGTTTCTTTAAAAATGCTGCAAGTACAGATACAGTACATGTTAATCTGCCAGAAAGCCAGTTAGCTCCTAACTACCTGTAGTGAGCCCACAATGATGCCTGTGATGCACTATAAATGCAAGCAGTATTCTCCGCCCTCCTGAGCTCTTCTTTGCTGGACTACAGAACACCTCTCCTTTGGCGACTTCTAAGGATTTTGTACACAGTGGTCATTTCCTGTATATGTATTTTATAATTATGTTTATTTTTGTATTATATTGATGATATTAAAACTTGATTTTTAACATACTTCCTTGGCCTCAAAGTCCGAACATCAATATCTACCTGTAGTTATTGTTCTTCTTCTAATACTATATATACGGATGCGGCCCATGTGAGTGCTATCCCTTTGTATCTTCACCCCCCTTTTCCCTCTTCCTTCTTTCTCCCTCTGCCCATTCTTCTTCCCTTTCCCACTCTCAATTATTTCTTATTTTCTCCTTTAAGCAGATAAAGGAGAGGTAGGGGTGTTGTAGTTCACAGACCAGAACTGTGCAGGGTTGATTACACTACTCAGAGTTCAAGGGCAGTTGGCTGAAACAAAGAGTTAAGCCCCATACACACTATCAGTTTTCCTGACGGTTTTCTCTTCAGGTTTACCAAAACCATCTAATATGAGGTCAAACCTCAAGAGTTTCAATTTAAATGCAATCAGGCAGGCCCTTGCACTACATGGTTTTGGTAAACCTGATGAAAAAAACATCAGGAAAACTGATAGTGAATATGGGGCTTTAGGAGCAAACTGGATTTCTAGCAGATCACCTTTTTTTCTGTATTTTCAGCATTTTTTAAGGGATAAAAACTGAGGAAACATGCATGTACTAGAGAGATGTACTGCAAATGTGTTTTTAATCTTGCCCAGACATACAATTTAAATAACAGCAGAAAACAGTAACACATAGCTGAAACCTGATAAATACCTGTGAATGCTTGGAGACCCAGTGGCGCAGTACATTCAGCACACGGTTTGTAGCTGCTCGGCGTATTATAAACTCTTTGTCGCACATTCTCTCCATGTTGTTGAAACCTTCAAAAATAAAAAATAAATGGGAAAAAAGGGAAAATGTCACCGAAAATGTAGAAGGCGTGACAAGTAAACAATTGTTTTAACTCAAGTTTAACACAAGCTTTAACAATAAAAAAGGATTTCTGGACTCATCGTAAAAATAATAGGAAGTCTTAAACCTTCAATTTATACCGCTCCCTACATGGAGATCGACACTATCAATACCAACAAAAAAAACTGTGGGCCAGCCATGGATAATCATTCCTACTGCCACCATACCTCAATAATGTAGCAAAACTTTACCAGGAACAGGTCCCTGAACACAGATGGATGACACCCGTGTTCCTCCATTGATTTAAAGAAATGGAGTTTACTCCGACTACTAAAATCATATTTTCGTTCTCCTGCACTGAGTAACACAGAAAGCCTTAAATTTAAGGAAGCGTTGGGTGAGAGATAAGACTCTTACAGCCTAAACTACATCCTATCAAAGGGGGAAATCTCCTTTTGATGATCTGGAGCAGGACAGAGAGCTGTAAGAACAATGTCCTGGTTGAGGTGAAAGGTCGAAACCACTTTAGGTAGCAAGGTCAGACACTGGTCTCACATAGGTGATGGCTACAAGAAATACAACATTTTTGGTAAAAGTCTTTGATGGGTTCAAAATGCAGTTTCTAAATTGTTGAGAGAATTAAATGGAGATCCCACAGAGTCACAGGTAAGCCAACGAAATACATTATAATTTTTTTTTATTAAATAGAACAGAATGCACCGCGTAAATAAAATGCCCAACATGTCAAACCCTAAAACTGATCACGCTTATGAAACTGTGACAAACTTCAGGACCCAAAATAGAGTTAACCATTAAAAAAAACGCCTTAGAATTATTGCTCCCACTCTAGCATTGCAAAATATATTCCTCTGTGTTGACTCCATCTTCATTAGGAATCAGCAGAAAGTGGGAACTTTTAAAGGATAAGTCCCCCTTTTGTGACATGTTACATGTTAAACCCATATTCAGGGTATAACATGCTACAAATGTAATGGCCCCCCACATCCCCCCTATCCCCCGCTTTGGCAGTGAGTGGAGGATTTTCTCCCCTCGCTCGCTACCACAATCTAAAGAAAACGTGGCCGCGCAGTGTTCTGTGAATGAATGGACAACAACTACCGATAGCCTATGCGGCTGTCAGTTTGTAGTTCTCAATGAACTACCACGGCGCTGTTGTAGTTCATGGATTCTTGAAATGTGAAACTACCTGCTCGCACAATGTACGGGCAGACAGCTTACACTCAGGCGCCGTACACACGGCCGAGGTTCTCGCTGAAAATCAGCGAGAACCTCGCTGGAATGCACATTCCAGCGAGGACCTCGGCCGTGTGTACGGTCTCAGCGAGCTTCCCGTCGGGAAGCCCGTCGAGCCGAAATAGAGAGCACGCTCTCTATTTCCTCGACGGCCCGCCTGGAAGAATGGCTGGTTGCCATTCCCGACGGGCGGGTCGCCGAATCCGACGGCCGGGAGAGAACCTCGACGGGCGGAACGATGTGTTCTGCCCGTCGAGGTTCTCTGCCGTGTGTACGGCACCTCAGGCCGTGTCCACACGATCGAACATGTCCGTCGGGCAGGTTCGATGGTTAGTACACAAAAGCATCGGACCAAAAACCTGCGCATGCTCAGAATCAAGTCGACGCATGCTTGGAAGCATTGAACTTCATTTTTTCATCACGTCGTTGTGTTCTACGTCACCGCGTTTTGGTCCGATGGTGTGTACGCACATCAGACAAGTTCAGAGTTGTCTGATGAAAACGGTCCGTCGGACAAGTCTCATCATGTGTACAGGGCCTAACAGTGTGCAGGAGACCTGCATTGTATCAGCGATCTGATAATCGCTGGTGCAGTGCTTTTCAGGCTCCTAGAACAAAGAAATAGTAAATTACCTGCAAAAAAAAGTGCATTTATTTTTCCTTATTAAAAGGTGTTCTTATGCTTTTAAAGTGATCCAGTGATTCAAACAAATGAGGTAGATCCTGGTTATCAGAGATATGGCAAGAACAGAGGAAATAGGTCTTCAGTCTTCAGTGGAAGAAAAAACGATGAAAAAAATGCTAGCAACAAATAAGTTAGTCTTTTAACTCTAGAGCTGAGGAAAATATGTCCATCCTTCTAGGACACTAGCAAACAAACTAGCACACAGGTTTTTAGTTTGTCAGTGACCAGTCTTTCTGTAGGTAGCAAAATAACCTGCAGGTTTAAATGTTCCCCAATGGACAAGAATCAATCACTAAGAAAAACTCTATTTGGTCATTTCCATCAATGACTGGACATACATTCTTTCTCCCTGTCTTTCTATTTCATTGTTCATGTTGCCAAGTAGCAGACAACCCTGGTTTAAAATGTCCAATTTCATTACAAGTTGCTTTTGTACTGACAGTAAGAAGTGAGCATAAGAGACAAGTGAACTATGATGTGCTCTATCATATGTGTTTATTGTGGCTTTCCAAGAAATTTCCCATGTGGCCTCACTCTATTATTGCAAGTGTATCAGAACAAGACACTGGTAATGGGATAGCCGATAACAATTACATCCAAAGTAACCTAATTTGTATGAAAAGATTAATGTTATACAAGTCTTTGCTACTTGGAATAAAAAAATATTTCACAGAATGTAAGTTAAAAGAAATATGGCTACCTAAATTGGACCTGGTATCAGATATATTTGTTAATGATAATTGCATGCATGCTAAATTTAAAGGTATTTATTACTACTCAGAGATTACATACTCAACCTGACAAAGCTTTATGCCGCATACACACGATCATTTTTCAGCATGTAAAAACAAGGTTTTTCAGCATCTAGGAAAAACTTTGTTTTTTCCAACTTCATCATTAAAACGACGTTGCCCACACACGATCGTTTTTAAAAAATGCTCTAGCAAAGCGCGGTGACGTACAACACGTATGACGGCACTATAAAGGGGAAGTTCCATGCAGATGACACCACCCTTGGGGCTGCTTTAGCTGATTTTGTGTTAATAAAAGACGATTTGGCTTTTCTGTATGTTACAGCGTGATGAATGTGCTTACTCCATTACGAACGATAGTTTTACCAGAACGAGCGCTTCCGTCTCATAACTTGCTTCTGAGCATGCATGGGTTTTTAACATCGTTTTAGCCCACACACGACCATTTTTTTACAACCCGAAAAACGACATTGTTTAAAACGTCGTTACTATGTTTGGGTATATGATGCCTGCACCAGGTTCGGGAGGTGTAGGGCTGGGAGGGGGGAACGTTGTCTCTTGGCAGGATCCCAACAGGTTAACTGAAGGTTTATTGTACTGTGGAGATGTGATGAAGCACTCATTCATAGATGGTTTACGGGATACAGTTTATAGATGGGAAAAGATGGTACGGCTGCACTAGCGTATCTAAAAACGCAGAAAGCTAATGTAATCGCATTGACCGAAACCCATGTCACAGGGCACCTACAGGCTGCTTTGAAGCGCCCATGGATTGGCTGGGCGTACCACAATACACACACCAGCTTCTCTAGAGGAGTATCACTGCTGGTAACTAAAGGCACACCATTTGAGATGATTGCTGTGGAGTCGGACCAGCAGGGGAGGTATCTATTTGTACATGCTTTGATTGGGGGATTGCCTATAGTGTTAATTGCTTGCTATATCCCCCCCCCCCATACAGTTCGGAGGTCGTTACAGCGGGGTTGGCTTATATGGCTAGATACCCGACAGTTTCTGCTGTGTGGATGGGGGACTTTAATATGACCAAGGATCCCTTTCTGGACCGCCCGGCTGGAGCGGCTGGGGGACCGGAGGTGCCCAGACAGACTAGACTGAGCTGCTTGCTACAAGAATTTGCCCTGGTAGATGTATGGAGAGATAGGAACCCCCGGGACTAGGGCCTATATGTGTCTTTCAGCGAGCTATGCGACTATGTCACGTATAGGCTACATTATAATATCTGCTGCACTTATGCCGCAGGTGGTGGGGGCTTGGTTTGCGCCCCGGGCCCTATCGGATCACTCCCCATGTTGGGCTCAGCTATCCATTTTGGGGGAGGCCCCCAGGAGGGTGTGGAGACTCAATCCCTATTGGTTAGCTGCCTTGACGGAGCATGATAGTATAGTGAGGGAACTGCAATTTTTCCTCCCGGAAGGAGAGTCCCGCTTTCATTAATTCCCAATGGGATGCGTTTAAACTACATGCACGTAGAGTGTTAGACACCAGGATAACTAGACTCAAGGCATCCTCTAAGGTAGTGGTCGGCTTGTCTGGGAACACTTTGCAGGACCTAGAGAGGGCTTACAATGCTCAGCCCTCTCTGGAAAACCTCACTAAAGTGAATCTGCAATCCAGAGTGGTTACTCAACTCCACCTGGAAAAGGCTAAGCAACGAGTGTTCTTCTGTAAAACGAGGGTGTATGAACATGGCGAGAAAGCAGGGAAGATGCTGGCATACTTGGCGCATATGGAAGACAGACCACCAGTGGTGGTGTCATTGGCAGAGTCGGATGGCTCGGTTGTCACAGAACCCACGAGGGTAGCAGACAGATTTAGGAGATTTTATGAGGATCTCTATAGATCCCAGTGCCATCACACACAGCAGGAGATTCAGGCATACTTACATACACTCAGATTTCCACGTCTGAACCCTGAGTAGATTAGGGAGCTGAAGGCCCCCATCACTACGCAGGACATACAGTAGATAATGCAGTGTCACAGTTAGCCAAGTCTAGGGCTCCGGGACTGGATGGGCTACCCTTGGAGTTTTACACTACGTACTCTGAGTTGCTAGTCCCTAGACCTAAAACCCTGTTCCGCTCCATTTTTGACCAGGGTGTCCTCCCCTCCTCAATGCAGGAGGTGCAGATTATTGTCCTCCTTAAACTGGGTAAGGACCCACGACACCCAGAATTATAAAGACCTATATCTCTGTTACCAGTAGACATTAAGATATTGGCCAAAATGTTATCCTCTAGGCTGAACACGGTGATACTTTCCTTAATACACCCAGATCAGACTGGATTTATGCCAGGGAAGAACACGGCAATGAATATACGTAGATTATTTATGAACATCCAGGCCCAACACGGTAACACGGGGACAAGGGTGGTGGTGGCCTTGGACACGGCCAAGGCATTCGACTCAGTCGAATGTCCGTATCTATGGGAATGCCTGAAATGCTATGGGTTTTGCCCAAATTTTAGCAGATGGGTGCAGCTTTTATATCAGACCCCCAAGGCTAGAATTTTTGTTAACGGATGGCTTTCAGACCAGATTTCATTGGAGCGGGGTACGAAGCAGGGCTGTCACCGCTACTGTACGCCCTGGCGGCGGAGCCACTAGCTATGGCCATTAGGACGAACCCGGAGGTGGTAGGCCTTAGGAAGAGGGATAACTGGGAAAAGATAGGGATGTATGCAGATGACACGGTCCTGTACTTGGCGGATCAGGGCCCATCGTTGCGGGCGGCATTGAATATTATTGAGGAGGTTGGTCAATTCTCAGGCCTGACGATTAACTGGGACAAATCTAAAATTCTCCCATTGGATCAGTCCCCCCCCCCCCCCCGGAGATGTCTCCAGAATTGCCATTACAGAGAGTAGCGGAAGTTAAATATCTAGGGGTAAGGGTCACTAGGAACCTGCAGGACTACGTCGCTTTAAATATTGATCCCATATTTGCAATTATTAAATCCAGGACTCAGGCTTGGTCAAGGCTGCCACTGGGGGTTATGGGTAGAATTAATTTAGTGAAAATGATTCTACTACCCAAAATGTTATATATGATCTGGCACGCTCCATTATAAATTCCTTTGAAGGTATTCAGCCAGATGGAGGCAATACTTAGCTCTTTTGTCTGGGGGTCGGGTAGGCACAAATTGGCGTGGCACATACTTAAGAATCCCTCAGCTGAGGGAGGTTGTTCCCTTCCGGATGTTCAGAATTATTACATTGCATCGCAACTTTCCCACCTCTATTATTTTAACAAAGTTGAGTCACAGAGATATAGGGCATTGATATGTAACAGGCCTGACAGTGTCTTCCACACTCCCAGTCAGGCATTTTTTCGGAAGGGGCAGGGAGGGAGTAGGACACCACAATTTGGTCCCGGAATGTTACAGCACCACCAAAAGGTATGGGAGATAGCACTTAAAAAGCAGGATAGATCGCACATTCACTCACACACTCCACTATGGGTTAATAGCGACTTGCCTGAATTGAATACAGTGCCAGATCCACAGATCTGGGCATCGTACGGGGTACTGTATCTGTCTCAGATCCTCACAGAAAAGGGAGTTAAGTCTTTCACGGTGCTAAGGGGGGAATTTTTCTCTGCCGTAGCACTTGCTATTTAGGTACTAACAGCTAAAACATGCAATTAGAAAACAGCTGGCCACTGTCGTGATAGACCTTAGTACTCCACCGGTGCTGGATGGATCTTTGGAGCAGATGCAACCAAATGAATCTCTAATATCTACTACATTATCAGACAACGAAGGATAAATAGGGTATCCCAGAAAGCGAAGGTACAGTGGGAACAAGACATAGTACCTATTGAGGAAGTAGATTGGGGAGAAATACTGGAAGGTGTCAAGACTGCATCTCCTAAGTTGTCAGACAGGCTGACGCAACTGTATATTCTGCACCAGGCGTACCTTACACCTCTGAGATTAGTGAAGTTCCAATCTACCAGGAGTCCCTTATGCCCCATGTGCTATTTGACAGAGGGCAGTTTCTTTCACCTGTTGTGGCAATGCTCTGACATGCAGGCATACTGACTGCAAGTAACACGATTTCTACACGATAACATGGGGTCGTCTGTGGGCATGGATCCGAAGCTTTGTTTGTTGGGGCTGCTGCCAGATGTGGAGGTAGACAAGTACCAGGCTATATTTATGTACGAAACATTATTTCTGGCAAGAAAGGTGGTGGCCAAGGCCTGGCTTCGGGAGACAGCCCCAACACTGAGAGAATGGAAAAGGGAAATAAAAGCAGTCCTTCCATATAGGAAACTGATCTATAGCCATACCCTCAGAAGTTTGCAGATGTGTGGGATAGGTGGTTGGAGGATGGGGAGACTTGTACTGTGTGATGTCAGGATGCTTTGTTTGGACTGGGCCGCAGGGTCTAAAAGTACAAACGCAAGGAAAAAGTAGCTGGTATATGTTTAACTTTATATGTCGACAATGATACTGTTGATAATTTATGTATACCAGATCTAAATGGTTTCTCTGTATGGTATTTCTGTATGTCTTGATTACATCTCAATAAACTTGTTTTTCTGGGTTTTTTTTTTGTCGTTTTTCAGAACTTGAAAAATTATGTGAAGCCCACACACCATCATTTTAAAAGAATTGTTTTTAAACATCTTTTTTTCATGCAGAAAAACGATCGTGTGTACGCGGCATTAATCTGCTTGTTTTTCCAGAAGTACATTTCTGTTCAGAAATCATCTAGGTTTACTTCTTGTACATAGATGCTGACTCAGTGATAATACTCAGTCTTTCTAATGGAGGTGTTGGTTGAGAGGTAAATGGACACAACATGAACTAAATCCAAAGCAGTAAAAATAAACTTCTAGTATAGATACTGTAGCTGGACATAGAGAAGGAAGATGAGAGGTCAAAACTACCTTAGAAAGGAAGGAGACCTAGAAAGACAGAGTTCTTTAAAGGACAAAGATGCCAGCTCAGATACACTCAATGATACCAATAAACGTAGTAGCTCCCGATACTTAGGCCGCGTACACACGATCAGACATGTCCAATGAAACTTTTCCGACGGACCGTTTTCATCGGACCATGCTGAAGTGGTCTGTTGGTCTGATGTGCATACACACCATCGGACCAAAATCCCCTCGGACCAGAACACGGTGACGTAAAACACAACAACGTGATGAAAAAACGTTCAATGCTTCCAAGCATGCGTCGACTTGATTCTGAGCATGCGTGGGTTTTTGGTCCGAAGATTTTGTGTACCAACCATCGAACCTGTCCAACGGACAGGTTTCCAGCGGACAGGATTTAAAGCATGTTTTGAAACTTTGGTCCACTGGAAAACGGTACGATAGGCCGTACACAAGATCGAACATGTCCGCTGAAACTGGTCTGCGGACCAGTTTCAGCGGACATGTTCGATCGTGTGTACGCGGCCTAAGTCCACATGACTTAGTCACAGAGGGTCTTCAGAGACTTGGTCACACCATAGGTTGACCCTAGACCTGGACAGAACTTGTAGCTAACTAGCACAGCACACAATGATCTGGAGATAGCCACAGGCACAACCAAGTGCCTGAAGCTCACATTCCAGACAGGCCCCGCAATTTTCTGTCCAGCAGGTTCCAGCTACAACCTCCAAAGCTATTGCTGAAGACACTCCAAACTGGAGAGCTGCATACAGAGCCTATCTCAGCAGCGGGTAGCGAAAGTGTCTCTCAAAGGAAAAACAATCTTAGGCGCCGTACACACGGCAGAGAACCTCGACGGGCAGAACACATCGTTCCGCCCGTCGAGGTTCTCTCCCGGCCGTCGAATTCGGCGACCCGCCCGTCGGGAATGGCAACCAGCCATTCTTCCAGGCGGGCCGTCGAGGAAATAGAGAGCGTGCTCTCTATTTCGGCTCGACGGGCTTCCCGACGGGAAGCTCGCCGAGACCGTACACACGGCCGAGGTCCTCGCTGGAATGTGCATTCCAGCGAGGTTCTCGCTGGTTTTCAGCGAGAACCTCGGCCGTGTGTACGGCGCCTTAAAGGAAGAGGAAACGACAAGTACAAAAAGTATCCTCCTGGGAGGGGTGCACTGGGAGCTACCCTCTCTACCTCTCACTGATGGGAGTAAATATTGTTGTTGTTTTTTTGTCCCGAGCACAATGGTACTGTACTTTGTAAAAGCAGGAGATGCCATTATCCAATCAGATTTCCAATGAGGAAGTCATGTGTACTGGTAATATAACACGTAGGAGCAGAGCCTTGGATGATGTCAACATGCTGATACACTCACACAGGAAGTGTGGTATCTTAATCTTAAATTGGAATACCAGCAGTATTGTATAGGCTATATTTCTGTGTGCCCTTGAGAGCACCATCTTATGTGAGTGCATTTGTTTAGTGGGTTTAATAAAGTATTTGTCTGTGAGGTAAGGCACTATGCTATAAAGTTTGTGTCCTTTCGGTGACACTATATTCTGGAGGAGTGGAAAGAAGAGGATGCTAGAAGGTGGGGGGAGCTCTGTGTATTGGTTGGGTGCTATGGGGTGGGGGGTGCTGTTTACTGGGGTGTAGGTGAGACCTCTTCTGGGGGGCGGGTCAGGGGCCACACTGTACTGGTAGGGTTGGGAGGAGCTCTGTGTACTGTGGGGGAGGTAGGAGGTGAGGGAAGCTCTTCGCTAAGGTAGGTGGGAGGAGGGGGAGCTCTGTACTGGGGGGAAGATAGGGGACAGTGGCATACCTAGGGGATGGGTACCACAGCTCTAAGAGTGCCGAACAAGTCTAATGTCACACACAGTTGTCAGTTTGGCTGGTAAGTTGCACCTGCACTGACACTAGTGATGAATCACTACTCTCCTTCCACTAGCACCATAGAAAAGCTTTTTTGAGCAGTGCTGCAGCTACTACTGCTTAGCAACAGTAGCTGCAGTGTTGCTTAATGTGCTATGGGTTAGATGGGAGGAACAGAGCAATTCAGCACTGGTGTGCTGTGAGGTCACCCTTCTTTTGCATAAGTCACCCCCACACAGCATCACTCTGCCATGCACATTTTCTGATTGCGGAAGAAGGCACTGGACTAGGAGAGGTGTGTGTGCGGAGGAGGACATGAACTAGGAGGGGGGCGTTGAGCAGAGTTCCTGGACTAGAAGAGGGGGAGCCAGATCCCAGACATTGAAATAAAACAATAAATAAATAAATAAAGGTAAGTCTTGTATCAAAAAGGCTTTTGAGAACAATAAAAATGCTAGGGTAAACTGCAGCACACATGGACAAATATAAACATAAAAAGGAAGAAACTAGGGGAAAGACAAGAAGAAAGAGGGGAAAAAAGAAAGGACAAAAGAGGGTATACAAAGAGATATACTTCATCTCTCCCTCTGTCCCACGAGTCCAGTCATTATATCCAGTTATTATATTTAATGTTCTCCTGAAATGTAATGTGTCTAAGCCAGGGTCCCATATTTTTAGAAATCTTATCCTGTAATGTAGACATTACATTACAATGTTTTATGTATCATTATCCATGTTAGCTTCAAGTGTATCAGGGGAATGGGATAGACAGAGACCTCCATGACGTGGCAATTGCTATGCTGGCTCCTAAGAATATGAAGCAAATCAGTACCTCCACTAATGGGTGGCCCAGTAGGGTTTGCCATGGGAACTTTTAGAGCTTAGCCTGGGTCAAAGAATATATAAAATAGACTTGAATCCAATTTCTCTAAAACCTGGGCCATGACCACCAGATATGGTAGTCTGGGCCCTCCTGTCTGCATCCCCTAAAACACTTAAGGAGAGCAGAAAATATGGAAAAAAACACTGCGCTAAACCAATGGGGGTGGAAGTGCTGCTAGTACCAATAATACAGATACATATATTGAGTATAGGAACAGTGCTGCAACGCAGTAAGCATCAATGAGTGGAAGGAGCCCTGTGGGAACCCCCTATCTGCGGAGGTCGCTGATCGCACCCTTATCTCTAATGTTAGGTGAAGGACTGCTCACAGACTTCCTACCTGCATGGAAACGGTCAGTCTGCACCTGAAGGAGCGCCCCTGTCCCGCGTGCTCGCTCGTGGAAGCGAACGCAGACATAAGTCAATGAATAAACAAAACGCAGAAACTTAGTAGTGAACATACCACTACAAAAAACTGATATCCATCCGCTTGGGCTTATTGTGATTAGAAGCAACTCCAGCCTATAGTCGTTTGGGTGACTCTAAACAAACCCGTGTGCAGTCTGACTGCAGGTGTGGTCAGGTGGTCTGGTAAGGAGATTATATTTTCTGACACTCGGGTGTATCTTTGGTGGAAGGTGGTGTCAAGCTTTTGAACATCTCTTTGGAAGACTTCTTAAAGCTCACTTTTACACGGATACCTTTTTTATGCTTTTGGGAATATTTATGGACTTTTTCATTTTGCTTCATATTTATCTTAATGTGCACGTTATTATGTTTTTTTAGCTATAATTTTTAGGTTTTGTATACCGGTGTTATATTAATTCAGTTTTATGATATAATATTCGATTTTTTTTTACATATTTTCACAATATAATATTGAATTTTTTTTTGACATATTTCACAATGTGTGTTCATATAACCAATCGTGTTGTCTAGATTGGTCTATTATTCATTTATATCTATTTCTGATATCACTATCATTAATTTCACTGATTTTGGTTTTGCGCTGTACCTCACTGCCTTTTTCCTACTTAAGGAGAGCAGCCTAGGACACATGATGCTAATTTTGTAGGTACCATGTAGCAATTTAACAGCACTTTCTAGTTAGCTTCACAACTTGGACATTTTTATTTTTCAGTAGCACAACTGACACTTTTTTATTTCAGTGACACTGCCAACCCAGGGACATTTTTTCCTTTGCCAAATATTTGTCCAATATTTCCATTGGTACTCATTGCATGTAACAAACTAGGCGTTCGCTACTATTGGCCCCACTGATCTCTTCTCTACGCAACTGTGGAGAGGGCAAGTTCCCATCTTCACTCTTGGCAACGGTTGACCTTGTCCCAGCACTGGTTAGTAGCTGGCTGGCCAATAACTTTAATATTGTCTAGTATGCAACCTCTCCTCCAGGAGTATAACCCAACTCAGAACACTTGCATCCTGCTTCCTTTAATGAAGAGAAACATAATGTGCCTGTGCGTATTTTAGGCCCTTTATGATCAAGGGTAAAACAAACCCTAACGTCCAGACCCAATTTTGCACTTTTGACATGTGTTAGTAAAACTGAAAATATGATCGCAACTACTTTGAGTATCCAGGTGGATTAAACCTTGTTTTTTCCAGGAGATCTATTTCCAGATTTCTTTTAGGCTGGCTGGTTGTACCCAAGATGATTGATCAACTTGGTACATTCAGCCTACCCATTAACGATTTAAATCTCTTCCGGTTTCTTGGATTCTAACCCTGTATGGCTGGCCTAACACATAAATAGGGCATCCCAGGTTTAAAGCTCACCTTCTGTATACTGCATGTGACGGTAGTAGAACATATCCCCGTCAAGCCTTCCCTTCTTCTCCCATAAAAGAAATCGCCCAATATTCCCCGACTTAGGAATATCCCTGGAATCACCGAATAATCCACACATGAGCCAAGGCTTAATGCTGGATGTAAACAGGACACACTTTAATGGCAAAACTCTGCAGATTTATATACACAGTTTACAAGCTTGTCATCAATCAAAGAACAATGAAATCTCCACCCCCTTTTCCACACACTGGGGTTTCCATACAGAGGCATTTCGGCACCGCAAAGCTTGACACATCACATTCTTTAACTGAATTCAATTAACCTTTAGAATACACAATCACAGATCTAAAAGACATTTAGTAATTATCTCCCAGAGACAGAAGCCCCCAGGGGTAATTACTACAATGAAGCAATCAGAATAACAATTAACACCTCTACACACTGGACAATAAAATGTATCTCACAAGCCCGACTCCGGTATGCCATTGAAGGGTCATTGTCCAATTATCCAGGTCTAGAGGCACACAGACATTAAAATTAGCAGGGAGAGAATTACACTGAAGTATATAGGCAATTGCATAAGAGTCCTTCACAATGGCCCCCCCTTTTCTCCCTGCTCCGGCAACTCGGTTGGACCTTTCCTGGTCCAGTAGAGTTGACGGGTTCAGAGCTTCTAGTCCGAGGTTAACTCCGTTTGGCGTGACAATCCATCGGCATTCCCGTTTTGCTTGCCTGGGCGGTAATGAATCGTAAAGTCATAGGGCTGTAAGGCCAAGCTCCAGCGTAGCAAACGGCCGTTGTCCCCTGAAACCCGGTTAAGCCACACCAAGGGATTGTGGTCGGTGATGAGAGTGAAAGCCCGGCCATAAAGGTAAGGTGTGAGCTTTTTGAGGGCCCATATCAAGGCCAAACACTCTTTTTCAATGGTGGCGTAACTGACCTCCTTTGGCAACAGCTTCCGACTCAGGTATGCCACCGGGTGCTCTCCTCCATCCTCCCCGATCTGGCTTAGTACTGCCCCCAGTCCAAACATTGAAGCGTCGGTGTGAACAATAAATCTTTTATTAGGATCTGGGGTAATCAACACCGGAGCATTAACCAGAGCAGTCTTTTCCAGGACTGTCTGCCAGGATAACCCATCCGCCTTCCTGGTTTGAGGCCCTGGCCCATAATCGGACGGCAAGAGGCTCGCATTCAGTCCTCTCCAAAAGCCCCTGTCCCGGCTAGGCCTGTCACACATCCCCCCTTTTGGCAGGGGACTAACCCAGTAGGAGACACCAGATGGGTTGTCTCTGAATTTAGTCAGTAGTTCCAGTCCCCCAATGCCGGTATCCATACAGTACCCCAAATCACTTGCTCCAAACCGAGCATTACTCACCCCGCCATCCTCTGCCTCTCTCAGGGAACACGTCTGCCGCTGGGGAGAGGCCTGGACTAGCCCTTCTCCCTGGAGTCCTTTCAGCCGCTGGAGAGATGACAGGGTGGCTGGGCTCAGTCCATCATGCTGTTGGGGATCTGGGCCAACTGGCCACCATTTATGGGGTATACCAGTGGAGACTGAAGTCCCATCCACTGGTGTGCGGTGAAAATCCCCCAGTGCTTGCAAAGCAAAGCCGACATCCTCCTCTTTCAGTCCTGTACCATTTTCTGGGGTTGTGCCAGTGGGGACGGAAGTCCCATCCACTACCCCAGGAACCCCTTCTTCTGTTAGGTGAAAGCAGAGGCCCGGGGCACTCTGCTCTGTTGCCAGCTCTTCCGCTGGGTTGCTGTGAGTGGAGACCACAGTCCCATCCACCGATATCCACTCAAGCTGTAGTGGGGTGCAGCCGCCAGTAGCATCCTGTCCTGCTGCCAGTGATTCAGCTGGGAGTAAGAGCTTTACCACCTCAGCTGGTTGCTGGGGAGGGGGGCCAACCGCCCCGGCTCCCTGGAACTCCACAGTTGGTCCCGGTGCTGGGCAGAGATGGCTGGCAATCTGCCCTGTTGCTAGCACTTCTGCTGGGGATGCATAATCCTTAACATCCTCTGAACAGTCCATACATTCTGTAATCTGTGGCTGGGGAGTGATCGCCATCTTCTCACCCTGAGCCTCCAAAACTGCCACAGGGGTGGGGCAGAGGTCTTGAACCCTCTGTCCGGTGACCAGCGCTTCAGCTGGGAAAGTTCTGTGTAACTCCACAAATACTGCTCTTGGGGCTGGGCAGAGCACAGTGAAGTGTGGCCCTGATACCAGCTCTTCTGCTGGAGGCCCATCAGGTTGTCCTTACTCATCAGAGAAGTCTATCAGATCCCCTGTCTCTGCAACTGGTGTCTGGGGATAGAGGTTCACCATCTCCTGTCTTTCATTTGGTGCTGCTTCTTTAGGCGATCGTCGTATTTCTGCAATTCTCAGCTCATGTTGCCGCTCTCGTTCTTTCTCATCAAAAGCTCTAAACAGAATCTTCCTTGTGTCTGCTGTGCTGTACTCACTGTTTGGAGAATGTGCGGCTGCTTGTTGAACTGCTGCCAGTTTTAACTGTAGTTCTGCGTTTCTTATTTGTTTAGCCTCCTCCGCTACCAGGGTCATCACTTTCAGCACCACATCCGCCGTTGGGTTCGGACCGAACCATGCTAATTTCTCTCTTATTAGCTTGTTAGCTGGTGATTCCTCCTCCTGAATCACTGGTGTCCCCATCTTCTGTACTGCAGGCCTTGCTGCAACCGAGTTCTCCTGGTCTAGCTCCATTTATTCTGCTATGATGACACGCTCGGTTTTGCTGCTAGCAATCCTTCCACAAACTTCCAGTAGTCCTTTCCGTGTATTTCTTTTAAGCAGGGTGTATCAGTCTTCCATTCACTGTTCCCAGTGTCTGCTTGGAATCCTGGTGTAAAGGAAAGTAGAAGGGAAAATCCCGCTGCTGCCAACCAGTGTGACGGTAGTAGAACATATCCCCGTCAAGCCTTCCCTTCTTCTCCCATAAAAGAAATCGCCCAATATTCCCCGACTTAGGAATATCCCTGGAATCACCGAATAATCCACACATGAGCCAAGGCTTAATGCTGGATGTAAACAGGACACACTTTAATGGCAAAACTCTGCAGATTTATATACACAGTTTACAAGCTTGTCATCAATCAAAGAACAATGAAATCTCCACCCCCTTTTCCACACACTGGGGTTTCCATACAGAGGCATTTCGGCACCGCAAAGCTTGACACATCACATTCTTTAACTGAATTCAATTAACCTTTAGAATACACAATCACAGATCTAAAAGACATTTAGTAATTATCTCCCAGAGACAGAAGCCCCCAGGGGTAATTACTACAATGAAGCAATCAGAATAACAATTAACACCTCTACACACTGGACAATAAAATGTATCTCACAAGCCCGACTCTGGTATGCCATTGAAGGGTCATTGTCCAATTATCCAGGTCTAGAGGCACACAGATATTAAAAATAGCAGGGAGAGAATTACACTGAAGTATATAGGCAATTGCATAAGAGTCCTTCACACTGCATATACAGCACAGGGATCTAGGGGTTAGCACTTTCACCTTGCAGCAAAAAGGTTGCTGGTTTGAATCCCAACCACGACACTACCTGCCTGGAGTTTGCATGTTCTCCCTGTGCCTGTGTGGGATTCCTCTGGGTACTCTGGTTTCCTCCTACACTCCAAAGACATGCTGGTAGGTTAATTGCATCCTATCTAAATTGGCCCAGTATGTGTATGTATGAATGAGTTAGGGACCTTAGATTGCAAGCTCCTTGAGGGCAGGGACTGATGTGAATATAATGTTTAAGTAAAGTGCCGTGTAAATTGACGGCGCTATATAAATACCTGAAATAAATAATAATTATAGGCGTTACTGTGTCGTTATGGGGTTAAACAACACAACTCACCACAACGTTTAGAGTATCCAAATCTTTGCATTGTAGTGCAGGTACATTAACATGTTTTGTGATATAACAAACACTGTATCACATATTACCACAAAACATATACTACTGTATATGAAGGGGCCCTCAAGATTTCAATAAACCAACAGGTAAAAAAAATGTAAACTTTACAATCGATAAAAGTAATGAAATGAACTGCATTTATGAAAGCAGCAAGAAGACAGCAAGCCCTGAAGTGTGTTTATTTTCATCCATGCTGACATGTAAAAACTGGGAGACAGTGTAAATAAAGAGGCAAGTTAGGAGGAAGCCGAGCGCCTAGATACCAATATTCTGTGTGCAGCTGTAACAAAGGCTGTAATTAAATGGCCCAGTCTGTTATCACCTATGCCAGAAGCTGACAGTGATTATATGTCATCACACCTGAAGAGATTATTCATTGCTGCTCTAAGGTTACTTCTAAACTGATATGTATATAAACAGATCCCAGACAATGTATGTCTTGCCTTTCCCTGCAATTTTCCTAATTATAATGTAGTATGAAGCAGACAGAAATTATACTCTTTTGGCCCTAGCTGGCAATTAGAATGAAATTTCTATAACTTGGTGAAAGTACAGAATGAAGAAAAATGTTTTAATGGGATTGTCACCTTCTGTAAACAGCTCCAGTTGTTCTCACAGCCGACTGCTTCCGTCTAACAAATACCAGAAAAGAACACATTCCTGACAGGTCTCTTCTTTCAAATGGCCTGACATTTTGAGAGCTGTGGGGATCATTTGGGATACACAATATAGTATAATACTTTACTAAAGGTATGGATTTACAACTAGGCAAGGTGGCTTATACTCTGAATTCAGTGTCACCATAGTTGTTTAATTCCATAGTTAAAAATGCATGTAAACCTTAACGCAGAACTAAATCCATCCTTTTCAGTCAAGGAAGCTAACATCTTATCCCCCGTACACGCGATCAGATTTTCCGTTGAATAAACCTTGGATGTATTTTTCTGACGGAATTCCACTCAAGCTTGGTTTGCATATACACGGTCACACAAAAGTTCCCTGAACTTTCATCCGTCTGAAGAATGAGGTGACGTACAACACTATGATGAGCTGAGAAAATTAAGTTCAATGCTTCCGAGCATGCATCGAATTTTTTCCGAGCATACGTTTGAATTTTGCGTGTCGGAATTGCTACAGACGAGCGGATTTTGCGTTAGGAATAGGATTTTTTTCCGTCTGAAAATTGGAGAACGAGCAATTAGAGAAACTCCGACAGCAAAAGTCAGATGGAGCATACACACGGTCGGAATTTCCGTTCAAAAGCTCACATCGGAATTTTGCTGTCGGAAAATCCGATCGTGTGTATGGGTCATTAGTCTATGTTTGATTTGCAACTGCCATGATGGATAGTTTACTGACTGGAATAGTACCAGCTGATTGGAGGAAAGACAAATTGGTACCAATATTTAAAAAAAGGCCTGAGATATATCCCTGGAAACTACAGGCCAGTCAGTAACATCAATAGTCTGCAAGCTCTTGGAGGGGATGATAAGGGACTATATCCAAGATTTTAGTAGTGAAAACAGAATCATTAGTAGTAATCAGCATGGATTCATGAACAACCGTTCTGGCCAGACCAATCTATTAACATTCTACGAGAAGTGAGCTGCCATCTAGATAAAGGAAGGCCTGTGGATGTGGTGTATCTGGATTTTGCAAAGGCATTTGATACAGTTCCCCACAAATGTTTATATTACAAACTGAGGTCTGTTGGCATGGACCATAGGGTATGTACCTGGATTCTGTTTATTGTATTTAGAAATTATATAGAGGATGAGATAAATAGCTCAATCTCTGTATCTCCGGATGATACAAAGCTAAGCAGGGCAATAACTTCTAAACGGGATGTGAAAATCTTACAATATATTTTTTTTGAAACCTTACAAGACCTAAATAAAATAAGCTGTTTGGCAACTACATGGCAAAAGCCCTGGTTTAAATTGTTGCTACTTTGAAATCGCGCTACTTCAATTGAAGTAACGATTTCAAAGTAGCAAGGTCAGCGAGATTTCAGCTGCTACATGATAGACATTTGTGTGGCTTCATGCACCGATTTCTATTGAAGACGCACCTAAAATCGGCAAAAGTAGTGCAGGAACTACTTTTGAAAATGGTTGTGGCCCTGCAAAATCGGTGTTGCACTGATTGGAACAGTGCTATTGCATCCAATAGGCTGTGACTTGTCATGCGATTTGATCTCTCAAATTGCATGACAAATCGCTCCAATGTAAACCTAGACTTAATGTTGAAAAATGTAAGGTAATGCATTTGGGTGCTAAAAATACACATGCAAGTTGCTTGCTAGGGGGAGAATCTTTGGGGAATCCAGGATGGAAAAGGTCCTGGGGTCCTAGTAGATGACAGACTCAGCAATGACATGCAATGCCAAGCTGCTGCAAGCAAAGCTAACAGAATATTAGTATGCATTAAAAAGGTGATTTACTCCAGAGATAAAACGATAATTCTCCCACTTTACAAGACTCTGGTCAGGCCGCATCTTGAGTATGCCATCCAGTATGCCTGTGCTGGAACTGGAAAGAGTTCAGAGAAGGGCAACAAAGCTATTATAGGGACTGGAGTATTTCAGCTATGGGGAAAGACTCCAAGCTTCGAACTTATGCGCTCTGGAAAGGAGACGCTTGAGAGGGGATATGATAGCAATATACAAATACCTTACTGGTGACCCTAGCACAGGTAAGAAACTTTTTAGTGAGTAGGAGTTTAAAAAGACACGTGGCCAGTCACTGAATTTGGAAGAGAAGCGGTTTAATCTTAAACTGCATAGAGGGTTCTTTACTGGATGTGGAATTCTCTTCCACAAGAAGTGGTATTATCAGGGAGCGTCTATAGCAGGGGTGCACAACCTTTTAAGAGTGAGGGCCACTTTAAAGAATTGGTAACTGGACACAGCCCACTCTACACCATGGGCCCTCTGATCCAATCCGATTTGCCCAGGTGGAAGGGGGTAGATCCCGTTCAATTTTTTTTTAGTTAGGCGGGTGTAAATAGCACAAGTCTGTTTATATATGATGCTCCATAGAGGTGAATATTAAGTCTGATTGGGTCGAACCGATCATGTGAAATGGGACTAAGGCTGCTTTCACACTGATGGACTGCGATTTGCCAAACTGCGGTTGCAGCACAGTGCACCTCTGGATTTTCTGCAGGTTAGCTGCACTTTGCCGTAAACTTCTATTATATCCTGCAGGTGTGGCACACTTTCTGAAAGCGCAACACACCCGCAGGTAATAACAGAAGTCTATAGCTCAGTGCTTGTTTCCTCTACCAGCAGCTTCATTCACAAAACTGCTGCTCTGGGATGGCGGTTGGCAACCCGTGATCTGGACCTGCCAACCTGCTATTCCAGAGCAGGAGGCAGAGGACCACATCAGAGGTCTATAATCAGGGCTTTTTTTCTGGGGGAACTTGGTGGAACTCAGTTCCACCACCTTTGGCTCAGACCCTTTGGTGCCCGCTCACCACAATCACTTGTGAACACAGAAGTCTGGTTTCTGTGTTTACAAGTGACTGCTTTGTAACCCCCTGAACTCTGCACACTGTATGTAATGCAATTCTGGTATTTAATGCCCCTTTAAGACCCTTCTACTGTTTGTGAAATCTGAACGGGTCGTGGTTGAGTTCCTGCACCTATTTTCTGAGAAAAAAAGCTCTGTCTATAATTAAAAACAAACTATTAGATGGGCACCTAACAATCACAACATACGGGATATGCAATTTACTATTGGCATAAACACATGCACACTCACACACAGGTTGTGCTGGGTGAACTGGTGTCTTTTCTCAACCTGACGCAGCACATGTGATCAGTTATGACTCCAGCCATTTGATGGTTTAACAGTTTGGTTGAAAGCACTAGCAAATGTGACAGCTAGCATTCTCAGCATGCCGGGAACATAAAAGCTTCGGCTGTATTTCTTCTGTAATGTAAAGCCCCTATCCAACAAAAACAGTGCTGTGCCTGGCTACATATCAGTAGCAGTGTCATGGCCGGCAAGAGAACACTTTGAATAATCCACTGTGACCCGCGCTGTGCAAACTCTGTGCTGGTTCTGACATCACAGGTGCCCGATGTACAAATGCACAGTGTGATATAATCGGAAGGTGGACATTTGCACTGGTGCTTGTACCGGTCCAGTGGAACAGCACTGGTGAACGGAGTGAACCACAACTGCGGTTTAGCAAGAAATCCAATGCGCTTCTTTATGTGACAACTCAGTATTGGGCCCAAGGCGTCACTCCTCACAAACAGGAGTTTGGGGGATCTCAACATCATCTCTCTGTCACACAAAGAAAGGCTACTAAGGATGGACGCATTACAACATGTGACCAGAGCTTAGCATTTAAAATGATATAATATACTTTAAAAGGTCAAGATTCCAATACACCCCTATATGCAAGTGATCATCAGTACGGGACCCCAGGCATCACTCCACACAAACAGGAGTTTGGGGGTTCTCTACATCATATCAGCTTAAGCATATAGGGATGTATTAGGCCACTAAGGGAGATGCTATAAAATAGCATCAACCCCTAGCATAGAAAAGATAGAGCAAACATGTTCAAACAATTAGGACAAGGCCTATTAGGAATTTGTACTTATGTAAAGCTCGTAGTAAATAGGAGTTGTAGTGACTAGTAGAAGCGTATGAGAGGCAATATAGCTCAGGTTATTATAGTTGCATATATATGAGGTGAATATTGCACACGTAATAGTAGTTGCATGTGAGAGGCAATATAGCTCAGGTAATTTTAGTTGTATATATGGGGTAAATATTGCACAAGTAATTTTAGGGTAGCTGACCATTTAAGGCAGTGGTCATCAACCATTCCTGCAGGGCCCACTAACAGGCCAGGTTTTATGTATTACCTTGGGGAGATGCAGACTAGAATACTGCAATCACTGAGCAGCAAATGATATCACCTGTGATGTATTTGAGTTATCTTAAAAACCTGGCCTGTTAGTGGGCCCTGCAGGACAATGTTGATGACTACTGATTTAAGGTACTCCTTAACAAACAGTCCTTAGCACAGCAGTATCTCCCAATTAGTATGTTGATATCCACAAGGCATATTAACCACTTGACCACTGGGCACTTAAACACCCTTAATAACCAGACCAATTTTCAGCTTTCGGTGCTCCCACAGTTTGAATGACAATAACTCAGTCATACAACACTATAACCAAATGAATTTTTTGTCCTTTTTTTCCCACAAATAGAGCTTTCTTTTGGTGGTATTTCATCACCTCTGCGGTTTTTATTTTTTTTGCTATAAATGAAAAAAGAACAAAATTTTGCAAAAAATAATAATTTTTCTTCATTTCTATTATAAAATTTTGCAAAAAAGTAATTTTTCTTCATAAATTTGGCCTAAAATGTATACTGCTACATACCTTTGGTAAAAAAAATAAAAAATGTTGGATATTATTTAGTCTGGGTGAAAGTTATGGGGTCTACAAGCTATGGTACCAAATCCTGAAAATTGATCAATTTCATCACACCTGAAGTACTGACAGCTTCTCTCATTTCTTGAGACCCTAACATGCCAGAAAAGTACAAATACCCCCCAAATGACCCCTTTTTGGAAAGAAGACATTCCAAGGTATTTAGAAAGAGACATGGTGAGTTTTTTAAAGTTGTAATTTTTTCCCACAATTCTTTGCAAAATCAAGATTTTTTTTTTTCCATCAAATTTTCATATTATTAGGTTATTTTTCACACACAGCATATGCATACCACAAATTACACCCCAAAACACATTCTGCTATTCCTCCAGAGTATGGCGATACCACATGTGTGAGACTTTTACACAGTGCGGCCACATACAGAGGCCCAACATGCAGGGAGCACCCAGGCCAATTCTGACATTTCTCTCCTACATGTAAAAATCATCATTTATTTGCTAGAAAAATACATAGAACCCCAAAACATTATATAAAGATACCTCACGTGTGGTTTGAACACCGTTTTTATATGTGGGCGGGACTTGCGTATGCGTTCGCTTCTGCATGCGAGCTCGCAGGGACAGGGGCTGCTGTATGCCCAGAGTATTGCTAAGTATGCCCAGAGTATTGCTAAGTATGCCCAGAGTATTGCGGAGTATGCCCAGAGTATTGCCCAGAGTATTGCCCAGAGTATTGCCCAGAGTATTGCCCAGAGTATTGCCGGAGTATTGCGGAGTATGCCCAGAGTATTGCGGAGTATGCCCAGAGTATTGCGGAGTATGCCCAGAGTATTGCGGAGTATGCCCAGAGTATGCCCAGAGTATGCCCAGAGTATTGCAGAGTATTGCAGAGTATGCCCAGAGTATTGCCAGAGTATGCCCAGGGTATTGCCAGAGTATGCCCAGGGTATTGCAGAGTATGCCCAGAGTATGGCAGAGTATGCCCAGAGTATGGCAGAGTATGCCCAGAGTATTGGCAGAGTATTGGCAGAGTATTGGCAGAGTATTGCCCAGAGTATTGCCAGAGTATGCCTGAGTATTGCCGAGTATGCCCAGGTGAGTATTGCCCAGAGTATTGCAGAGAATATGCAGCAGGGATGGCTGAGCAGGGAGGGAGGGATGGATGGATCTGTGACTACATTTGTCACAGATCCAGCCCGCAGCACTGGCGCTGCCATCCGCTCCCTCCCCTCTCCTCTCACACTGTACCGATCGGTACAGAGAGAGGAGGGAGGAACCGCGTCAGCACATGACTCCGCTCTGTTGACAAGTGATCGCTCCGTCATTGGACGGAGCGATCACGTGGTAAACCGCCGCTATCAGCGGCGATTTACCGTGATCCGTGATGCGCCGGGTCCTCTGGACCCGGCGGTCACGGATGTTCCCGTGTGCGCGCCTCAGGAGGTGCGCGGGAGCGCGATTCTGACAGGCCGTTAATTAACGGCCAGTTAGAATACAGCAACCGCCCTAGAGCCGTACTTTCGGCATAGGGCGGTTGCAAAGTGGTTAAAGGGGTTGTAAATGTTTGTTTTTTATTTTCTAAATAGGTTGCTTTAAGCTAGTGCATTGTTGGTTCACTTATCTTTTCCTTCAATTTCCCTTCTAAATGTTTTTTTTCTTTGTTTTCTTTGTCTGAATTTCTCACTTCCTGTTCCTCTGCAGGTGGGTGTTCAGTAAGCTATTCTAAATGACTTTCCATGATGGATGATGATGGAAAGCTTACTGAGGAGATGAAAAAAGGGGGGAGGTTGGGACTTTATATGAGATGCGTTTTTAGCAGTATGCAATTAAATATAAATATGGAATATAAAAAATGTTTCCATATTGGCCAGGCTCAAAAGTTGTCAACCAAAAAGCACTAATCCAAATTAATCTGTCTAACTGATGTTAGTAAAAACAGAGGTTTAGTTGCAAGCATTTGCAAATACCTGGGAGGCTGCAGCGCCAGCGACAAGGCACTCTGTGTGACTGCAGTCCTACCTATGAATTTAAGGTCTCCTGAAAAGGAGCACAGGTGTGCTAATCAATAGGCAGAGGACAGGTGATAACCTAAAACCTGCCTCTACCTATAGTAGGTATAAACACCTACATCTAACAGCAGAGGAAAACTTTCCAGTAGGATAACACAGCAGCCATTGTATGCTCAGTTATTGTGCCAATTGTACAATCTGCATTATTAGCATTACTGAACACTGACCAATGTCAGACATCTGTCTAATGCTTCAAGTAATATGAAAGATTTGCTGTAGACATTTGAGTAGATATTTCATATCACTGGGCAAGAGTATTTTGTTGTTAATTAAAATAACATTGTGTACCGCTATACTTTGTTACACAAAGTGTGGCACAGCTAAATCTTTTACAAATTACAAAGTTTGAAAAGTAGACTTTTCATGGCTAAACAGTAAGCTTAAAAACGCCTGTCCATGTGTATTTTAGAAAAAAAAAAAAGGTTTATTTTTTTGAACTGGAGCTCAAAAACGCAGCGACAGCGTTTTTGAGCATTTTTTAATGTGTGGCGTTTTTACAGCTCTATTGCTGGAGCTTCAGAACGCACTGGTCCTGCGTTTTTTTGCAGCTTAAAAACGTCTCAGCCATCTACAGCTCAAAAACGTCATGGTGGGCATGAGGCCATAGACTTACATGGAGAGCTGTTTTTAAGCTGCAAAAAACGCTCAGAAAAGTGGCTGTAAAAATGCCAGTGGAAATGAGCCCTAATCTTCAACTGCTATGGTGCTGCACGTGTGATCAGTTATGACACCAGGCATTGGAGTTATGAGAGACACCAGGTTTACTTTCCCATTGACGGGATAGGCGGCGTACACACGGCCGAGGTTGAAAACCACAGTTGAGCATTCCAGCACCTCGGCCACGGTCTCGGCGAGCTTCCCCAAGCCCGTCGAGCAGTGACAGCTCTCTATTTTCGACGGCCCGCCTGGAAGAACTGGTTGCCATTCCCGACCGGGTCGCCGATTTCGACGGCCTGCAGGGAACCTCGACGGGCGGAACGATGTGTTCGCCCGTCGAATTCCCTGCCGTGTGTACGCCGTTACTGTTGTGGTGTGCGATTAAAGTGGAAGTAAACCCTCCTATCATTTTCAGGCAAGGAAGCTGCCATTTTGGCTACTATTTAATCTTCAACTGCCATAATGCTGCATATGTGTTCAGTTATGACAGCAGCCATTGGATGGTTTGACAGTTTTGAGAGCACAACCAATGTGACAGATATACAGATATATTCCCGTTTTTTCGATGGGTTTACTTCTGCTTTAAACTAAACTGAAAAAATGTCTTTAAATGGCAAAATGTAATCTCAGTTTTCCTTCCAGGTAAAAAAATATAAAATTAAAGCAATTTGATTCTGCCATAAATATTGTGAGCTGATAACCTACTGTGTTTTCTGTGTGATGACTGCTATCAGCCAGCATTGTTCTTGGCTATCTCCGTGGGCTACAGAAAACCTCCTCTATGTTTTGAAGAGGGTGAAGCTTTCTGTACTCTTCCATTCATTTTTATTCCACCCTGTTGGTTTCGGACTGATGTGCTTTATAAATGTGCATTGTTTATTTTTTTCCAAATCGCCAGTATAGCCATGATAAAGCCATATTGCACGTTTTAATTGCAAAACAAACAATTCAGGTGATATGCAATGATACCTAGTTCATAAAATGGTGGAACAAAACTAAAATACTGTTGCAGCTGGGAGTTAAAACGTGAGCACCAATTCTGATGCCCAAGCATAACAATATAACCTCAAAGATCCACAATGGAAGCGCTCAGGGATTCTATAAGTCTGAGGATGTACAGACTTTTAGAATCCCTCAGCGCTTCCATTGAGGATCTTTGTGGTTATATTGCACTTTTCAAATGGACCCCTAGTTAAAAAGGTACTTGGTTGCTTTGCACCAGTTATGTATAATACCCCAGCGTTCACAGGAAGGACTCTCAACTGACACTATTTTGCATTATCTAGGCCTACATGTCTAAAATGCTTACTTTCGAAACGCCTCTAGAACTATACATTTAGATCCATCTATGGAAGGACTCAATGCTTCAACATAGATCTGCATGTGATCTTTATGTATGATTTCTCTAACACAGACTATGACAAAACAACCCCATTAGTGTACATCTTATCAGTCACTGGCAGCAGTGTTAGCACTTGTTCACCCCATGTGCAGACATTGTTGTGACTGATAAACCTTATTCACATTAAACTGCTGCGTGTTGGTTGCCTCTTATTGCTCTGCATACATTATAATACATATTAAAATTCTATTACAAATTAGCTGTCACAAGAACAATGATGAGGTTTCTCTTGTGTAACAGCACACATCTGTGAGGACAGATGTTACATAAGTTTAAGGAGATTGCATTGCATCTGCCTAACACAGGGAGGCTACCGCTGTGAAAAGATAGCATAGAAACACACGAAGCAAACACACAGCGAGGTCTAGGGCTAAAGACAAGTCCTTTACATTAGCTACAGTATGTATTTCCTTCATTTATTGTAAATCATCCCCTATATATAACTTATATAACTACAGTTATTTTTATACTGGGTGTGCAAGGGTTAAAGAGTCATCAAATGATTGATGCTAAAGTATAACTACAACTACAGAGTGACATCATTGAAGAAATTACACTTTGCTACAATGAAAAGTAGTGAGTGTAAAAAAGAAAACATGGACAGCCGCACTCCAAAAAAAGTGCTATGATTAAGCACTAATTTATAGTGCGAAACGCTTCGGCTGTTTTACTCTTGTGACTTGTAGTGCATTTTTCCTTTTTTAAATAAAGACAACCATCAAGGTTTTTTGGAGTGTGGTTGTACATGTGAAATCGCATCTCAAATCGGCGGCAATTGCCGGAAATGACACCGTCCTAATCGGTGCGACGCCGCATCTGCGGCGCTGCACCGATTTCAAAAAGTAGTTCCTGTACTACTTTTTGCGATTTCAGGACGCGATTTACATTGACATATGTGCAGAAATCGGGACTGCCAGAGGGAGATTTCACTCCCGCAGCCCAGTGTGAACCAGGGCTCAAAGTAATGAGTGTACAGCTTGTGTAAATTTGCTGCCCCCTCAAAATAACAACACACAGCCATTAAAGCGGATATATAGTCAAAACCTGTAAAGGAAAAGCATAATGAGTTAGTATGCACCGCATACTAGCTCATTATGAAATACTTACCTTAGAACGAGGCGTCAGTATCTCTGCCGGTTCACGACGAGATTACATTTTCCCTCGGCGTGTCTTCCGGGTATCGCGGCTCCAGCACTGTGAGTGGCTGGAGCCGCGATGTCGCCACTCCCGGGCATGTGCATGGCAGACTTCTTTCCGGCAAGGTCCGTCGTCTGCCGGGCCTTTAGCCGAGAATCCCCTGTGCGTATGAGCCGCTGCATCCAGCGGCTCATTTCAAGGGGAATATCTCCTAAACCGTAAAGGTTTAGGAGATATTTTTTTTACCTACAGTTAAGCCTTATTATAGGCTTACCTGTAGGTAAAAGTAAAAGAAAGGGGAAGGTACTGATACTGTGTTTCTGCTAAGCAGGAACATGGACCTTTGCCTTCCCCCCCAGTGAAAGTACCCCCCTACAATTAGTAAGCACAACTTAGGCATACTTAGGCATTTAACCCTTTGATTGCCCTGATGTTTAACCCCTCCCCAGCAGTGTCATTAGTGCAGTGACAGTGCATATTTTTTAGCACTGATCATGGAATTAGTGTCACGGGTCCCCAAAAAGTGTTAGGTGTCCGATTTGTCTTCAAAAATATTGCAGTCCCACTATAAGTCGCTGATCGCTGCCATTACTAGTAAAACCATTAAATATCCCATAGTTTTTAGACACGATAACTTTTACGCAAACCAATCAATATACGCTTATTGCAATTTTTTTTTAGGATCAATATGTAGCAGAATACATTTTGGCCTAAACTGTTGAAGAAATTTGATTTGTTAACATTGTTTTGGGGGTATGTTTAAAAGCAGAAAGTAAAAAAACTTTTTTTTTTTTCAAAATTGTCTTTGGGTACAGTGTCGCAGAACTGCGCAATTGTCAGATAAAGTAAAACACAGTGCCAAAAATGGCCTGGTCAGAAAGGGGAGTAAACCTTCTGGAGCTGAAGTGGGTAACTCTCACAAATAACGCTGAGCCTCTATAAGAACTGAAATATAAGGCATGAAAGGGGTTGGCCAGGGACAATCAGGATTAAGTGAAAATGGCAAGATGATGATGGATGAGGCACACTATTGGAATTAATGGGGTGGTGGCGCTACCTAGAAAATCGCATTAGGAACCATATGTACTCAAACAATAGGACAATCTGGGAGTGTAGGTCGAGTACAGTATGGGGCGTGAGCCCAATATGTGGCTGAGTATGCCTCGAACAGACTAGGTATCAGTATGCCGGTGTGTACTGTGCACGGTAAAGCTGGTAGTGAAACAGGAGAGGGGCTGGAAGCTTCCCTCTATCGCCTGTAACCACACTGGGTGTATATAGTGAGTGTATGGGGCTCTGAAGTACGCCCAAAGGTGAGTATCAAACCACAAAAATGTATAGTAATCACCATACACTAATTAGTAACACAATATATCAACATCAGTGCAATATCTCAGCTTATGCAAAATAATATTAGTAGTAATAATAGTCCGGTGATAATGAAAAATATGGTGCTATGAAATGCCTCAGAAGACGAATCTATTCGAAACGTACCTCAGGCATAGACGCACATACGTCACTTCCGGGTCAGCGTCTGGTGGAGCGCAGCTGAAACGCACGCTGAACACCACCGTACACACGCGCACACCCGTAGAGCCTACAGAGTACTAAACTAAAATTGGCCTTTTTTGATTTTGATTTTGTTTTGATCTTGTTTTTATCTTTTGCTTTTAATTGGAGATTTTTGTAGCTCTTGTTTACCTTGGCCTGTAGCCGCCCCCTGTCAGTGAGTGGCATTTTGGCATACAGGTCCTAATAAATAGTGATCTTTTTTAAAAAACATACTGCACCATCGGAGCCTTTATTATTTTTCCCTCTGAGGAACGGAGGAACTCTCATCATTTACCCACAAGGAGAATATTGGCCGGATCAACTATTGGAGAGTCGCAGTCCTGGGGAGGAGTGAACATCAGCTGTGATCTGAGGATTCTGTGACACATGCCTGCTACCCCTGGTGGGGTTGGCCGTCTGGTGAGTGGGGAACCCTGAGGGGAGCACCGGGACCACCTCGTTGGCTGTTTGGCATCTAGAAGCACCCCCTCCACAGCAAGATTACACCCCCCCCCCCTCCACTTAATAGTTGGACTATACTACAATAGAATATGACCTGCGAATGAGAGACTTATGTGCAGCTTTTTGGCAGTTTTATTTCATAGCACCATATTTTTCATTATCACCGGACTATTATTACTACTAATATTATTTTGCATAAGCTGAGATATTGCACTGATGTTGATATATTGTGTTACTAATTAGTGTATGGTGATTACTATACATTTTTGTGGTTTGATACTCACCTTTGGGCGTACTTCAGAGCCCCATACACTCACTATATACACCCAGTGTGGTTACAGGCGATAGAGGGAAGCTTCCAGCCCCTCTCCTGTTTCACTACCAGCTTTACCGTGCACAGTACACACCGGCATACTGATACCTAGTCTGTTCGAGGCATACTCAGCCACATATTGGGCTCACGCCCCATACTGTACTCGACCTACACTCCCAGATTGTCCTATTGTTTGAGTACATATGGTTCCTAATGCGATTTTCTAGGTAGCGCCACCACCCCATTTTTTCCATTATTTATCTTCACCTACCTCCTCTTTGAGGGGTTAGGCTTCAGGGGGGCAGCAGCCTAGACCTGTAGTCCCAGTCTTGTAGTCCTAGCGCAGGTTCATATCGTACATCACATTATTGGAATTGCTGCAGTTTATGAGAGGAGTAAGCAATTTCAGTAGGAAAGAGAAGCCTGTAAAACTGTGCAAGACTGAAGGGAAGGCTAGAGTTCAGCTTTAAAATACAGAACCTATTAAATTAGATGTATTTACCAAAAGGTTGTAACTCTACAAGGTAAATGTGTAGTTATTCCTGTTTTATTTTGCTTGTTGTATATGATTGTGTATTAAAAGTGAACACAAACTCCATATTAGGCTGTACTTTAATTTTCCCAAGTGAGCATTTCTACCTCAATATGTAAAGGACTGGTAAAGGTGGTCATCTGTGTGGATCATATTTTTTTTTTAGATTCCAGCATAGCGTGACAGCTTGAGAGTCCTCTTATGCCTCGTACACGCGAGCGGTTTTCCCAGCGGTCAAAAGTCCGCCGGGAAAACCGAGAACCTGCTCGACTGCTTTTCCCCTGCATACACGGCCGGTTTTCCCGACAGGAAAACTGCCATGACAGCTTTGGTCGGGAAAAGCCATGTGTATGCTTCAGCGCAGTCTTTCCCATCTTTTCCTGTCTGAAAAACTGCTGTGGAGCATACACATGCCCGGTTTTGTGTGTATGAGACATTAAAATTTGAGAGGCTGCCTAGTGTTTCTCTGATTGCTTTTGATGCCACTGCTGCCAGGAGTATGCACAACAAAACACCCAAAAGAACAATGATAGAAATAAGGTAACCTGAAAAAATTATATACATGCATACAGAAATGGAATGTATAATATATAATAATAACATATAAAGTGTGGGTCTGAGATGACCCCTCAAAGTGTATGTAAAGCCAAAGTTTTTCTTCTTTTTTTTTATTTTTATTGAGCGTTGAAGGGTTAGAAACACAGTCAGGCAGTCTGGCTATGATTGGGTATTACAGTCTGTGACGGTATTAGAGCATATCTCCGCCATCCTCTCCCTTCTTCTCCCATAAAAGAAATCACCCCAATATTCCCCGACTAGGAATATCCCTGGAATCGCTGAATAATCCACACATTAGCCATGGCTTAATACTGGATCTAACAGGACACACTTTAATGAAAGTACACAGCACACTTTATACAGGATTTGGAACATCCCGCCCCCAACAACCGCTTTCCTATTGGTCCATTGTAAAGTATTCAGTCTTCACTCTGGTCCTCTAAAAACCATGCAAATGAGGACTTGAAAATGTCTCTGCAGCGATTGGTCCCAAAGCTTGAATAGGTGTGGCCAGAAGCCTGAATATGTGTGTTCAGACAAGAGCCCCAGGGGGTCAATCAATGTACACAATAGCCAGCCACAGCACAATGGAGCCGTCTGGAGAATTGAGACAGGGCAGAAGTAATTTACACCTTATAATAGAAAGGCTTTAAATAGGGTTATCACACAATGGACAATAAGTATCACTTATGAGTCTGTTGACCTGGCTGGGGTTTAGAATAACAATTAACACCTCTACACACTGGACAATAAAATGTATCTCACAAGCCCGACTCCGGTATGCCATTGAAGGGTCATTGTCCAATTATCCAGGTCTAGAGGCACACAGGCATTAAGATTAGCAGGGAGAGAATTACATCTTCTGTAATACATGAATTAGGATTTCAGTATTTCATGGTCCATGACATTACTCCCCCTGGGAAATAGTTCAACATCTGCAGTGGGACCCAAACGGGTCACTCGAGGATGTTGGGCAAGTAGTCTTAAGGTTCCAGGACTGTCTGCCAGGATAACCCATCCGCCTTCCTGCTTTGCGGCCCTGGCCCATAATCGGACGGCAAGAGGCTCGCATTCAGTCCTCTCCAAAAGCCCCTGTCCCGGCTAGGCCTGTCACACATCTCCCCTTTTGGCAGGGGACTAACCCAGTAGGAGACACCAGATGGGTTGTCTCTGAATTCAGTCAGTAGTTCCAGTCCCCCAATGCCGGTATCCATACAGTACCCCAAATCACTTGCTCCAAACCGAGCATTACTCACCCCGCCATCCTCTGCCTCTCTCAGGGAACACGTCTGCCGCTGGGGAGAGGCCTGGACTGGCCCTTCTCCCTGGAGTCCTTTCAGCCGCTGGAGAGATGACAGGGTGGCTGGGCTCAGTCCATCATGCTGTCGGGGGTCTGGGCCAACTGGCCACCATTTATGGGGTATACCAGTGGAGACTGAAGTCCCATCCACTGATGTGAGGTGAAAATCCCCCAGTGCTTGCAAAGCAAAGCCGACATCCTCCTGTTTCAGTCCTGTACCATTTTCTGGGGTTGTGCCAGTGGAGACTGAAGTCCCATCCACTACCACAGGAACCCCCTCTTCTGTTAGGTGAAAGCAGAGGCCTGGGGCACTCTGCTCTGTTGCCAGCTCTTCCGCTGGGTTGCTGTGAGTGGAGACCACAGTTGGTCCCGGTGCTGGGCAGAGATGGCTGGCAATCTGCCCTGTTGCCAGCACTTCTGCTGGGGATGCATAATCCATAACATCCTCTGAACAGTCCATACATTCTGTAATCTGTGGCTGGGGAGTGATCGCCATCTTATCACCCTGAGCCTCCAAAACTGCCACAGGGGTGGGGCAGAGGTCTTGAACCCTCTGTCCGGTGACCAGCGCTTCAGCTGGGGAAGTTCCTTGTAACTCCACAATTACTGCTCTTGAGGCTGGGCAGAGCACAATGAAGTGTGGCCCTGATACCAGATCTTCTGCTGGAGGCCCATCAGGTTGTTCTTCCTCAGCAGAGAAGTCTATCACATCCCCTGTCTCTGGAACTGGTGTCTGGGGATAGGGGTTCACCATCACCTGTCTTTCATTTGGTGCTGCTTCTTTAGGCGTTGTCACCGATCGTCGTATTTCTGCAATTCTCAGCTCATGTTGCCGCTCTCGTTCTTTCTCATCAAAAGCTTTAAAAGCGCTAAACGGAATCTTCCTTGTGTCTGCTGTGCTGTACTCACTGTTTGGAGAATGTGCGGCTGCTTGTCGAACTGCTGCCAGTTTTAACTGTAGTTCTGCGTTTCTTATTTGTTTAGCCTCCTCCGCTACCAGGGTCATCACTTCAGCACCACATCCGCCGTTGGGTTCGGACCGAACCATGCTAATTTCTCTCTTATTAGCTTGTTAGCTGGTGATTCCTCCTCCTGAATCACTGGTGTCCCCATCTTCTGTACTGCAGGCCTTGCTGCAACCGAGTTCTCCTGGTCTAGCTCCATTTATTCTGCTATGATGACACGCTCGGTTTTGCTGCTAGCAATCCTTCCACAAACTTCCAGTAGTCCTTTCCGTGTATTTCTTTTAAGCAGGGTGTACCAGTCTTCCATTCACTGTTCCCAGTGTCTGCTTGGAATCCTGGTGTAAAGGAAGGTAGAAGGGAACATCCCACTGCTGCCACCAGTGTGACGGTATTAGAGCATATCTAACTGCAATTGTTGAAGCTCAATGGCTATGGCCCTGAAAAAGGAAGAGAAAAGCAATCTCCCTGATGAGATTCAGTCAAAAAAAAAAAAAGAAAAAAGATTCAGTCAAAAAAGAAAAAAGGCCGATGTTCGAATCCTTCTGTATCCCATTCAAATATCCCCACAATAAAAAGGTCAGACTCTGAGGCCTCGTACACACGTCCGAGAACCTCGTCGGGCTAAACACATCGTTCCGCCCGTCGAGGTTCCCGATGAACGGTCGAAAAGGTCGTCGAGCCAAATTTCCTCATTGAACAACGAAGAAAAAGAGAGCATGCTCTCTATTTTGGCTTGACGAGCTTCCCGACAGGATGCTCGCCAAAAGTGTACACATGACCGATTTGCTCGGCAGAATATGTCTCCCAGCGAGCTTCTCGCTGGATTCTGCCGAGAAGCTTCGGTCGTGTGTACGGGGCCTAAAGGTACCAACATACAAGGGTTAATAAAACAGCAAAAAGGTGGCTTCACATGCTCTTCAAAACATGTTGCTCATACCTCCCAACATTTTGAGATGGGAATGAGGGACACCTATCAGAAAAAGTATGCAGGCATAGTACACACCCCGTGCCACGCCCCTTAAATGAGAATTGTACAAAAAAATCAAGATTGGTTAAACCCACAAGTGCTTTTTTTAACCACTACTATTCCTTTATGTTGGCTTTTGGAATTTACAAATGCAGCAATTTAGAACTCAGATGAAAGGTTTAGCACCGGAAAACACTTTTTGATAGATAAAAAGTGCATGTTATACACAGCTATATAGATTAGACCAAAATGAGGGACTAATGAGGAGGAATAAGGGACAGAGGGACATTGTTCTGAATCAAGGACAGTTGGGAGCTATGATGTTGCCAACCATGTAATGCATATGTGTGGTGGCAGACAGGCTGGTTCTTATCACCTACATGCAGCATATTCATGGGGTTTCTGTAATGACAGGGTGCTCACTGCACGCTCTCAGCTTAGTGACTAAGCTGGCACAGACACCTCCCTGTCTTTGTGATTAAGATCCTGCGGGACGGCTCCAAACCATGTGAGCAATGTGACAGCCAATCAAACTAATCACGTGACCAGGAAGACAGCGCCGTCTCCTTGCATTAAGTCCTAGATAAAGGGTTGTTAGGAGGGTGCAGAAAGAGGGTTAAGATAGAGCAGCCTTTGCCTCTACTTTCCCAGTGATGAAGGGTATATGACGTGCACTACGTTTTGAGATAATTGTGATTTAAAAAGGAGGAACTTTTTTAGAATTTTAGAAATTGCTGGGAAAGTTTAATAAATGCCCCCTATAGTGCCTATATAGTGTCTCAATCATTTTCTTGCTCTCACCTGGTGGACTTCCATGTCCAGCTGCTGCAGTAGCGATGGCAAAAGCCGAGGCAGGAGAGACAGAACAGCAACGTGATGTGTCAGAGGTCTGCACTGTAACCGTAAAAAGAACGATGGGGTCATTGCTTGATCAGAAATAAGGAACACTATTGCTAAGCATTACTCATTTTACTTTTTAAAACAAAGAAATGCAATATTTGCCTTAAAGCTAAGGGCTGTTCCATAATTAGGAGCAGACACCTAGTACACATGTGCCACATCATATTAATTTTCATAAAAAAATGTTCCCTTTTTTCTGCTCTTAATCGAGAAATAAAATTAAATCAAAAAAGTAAAACCAATGAATAAACTTTCTAATTCAAACCTGCAACTGTGCTTAAAGAAACACCATTGTATTTCCCCTTCAAGACACAGAGACACTGTCTTTGCAAAGGGTACCTCTGATACTTACTATAACAATGTCTTCCTCCGCAGCAGCAGCAGGTAACAAAACCCCCAGTGTCAGCCCAGTGTCAGATGCTAGGGGACTTGGTGATTTAAAACAGGCAATGCAGTCCGACTTCGGGGGTAATTTGACAGACATCTGTCTATTCAAATCGCCCCCTGAACTCGCCAAAAGTAGTACAGAACAGCTTAGGGGAATCGGTTCAACGCTGCACCGTTTTGGACTGTGCCATTGCCAGCGATCAGTAAATCAACCTCCATGTCTCTTTAAGTAGGCAACATTGTAAAGGCATTTGGTGCACTTAACTAATGCTAATATGGAAATTAGTCTAAATTGGCTCTAGTGTGTGTCTATGCATGTATGCATGCATGTGAGATAGGGGCCTTAGACTGTAGGCTTCTGGACTGATGAGCATGAATAGTATGTAAAGCACTGCGTGAATTAACAGCGTTGTCGACCTATTAACCCACTATAAACCTATACCACATCACAAGCATGTGTTCTCAGATCACCAGGTTACTGAAAAAACATAGTAGCGTGGACTGGTATATTACAACAATGCCTGGCTGACAACTGAAGAACAGGACAAGTAGAGTGTGCTCCATGTTTAGATTTAAGGATTTAATTATTGATTGGAGTGTCCATCGAAATGTGCCAGCCCAGGCCTTGTCCTACACACATTTACCTGTGCCATACTTTGAAAAAAAGAAGCAGAGGAGTACCGAAATGCAAAATATAAGAAAATACATAAAACCAGAGGGTTTAGAAATGTACTCAGCTGCTCTTGTGGTACAAACTGGCAAATACACAAAGCACATCTTGTATAAAAATAAAGACAAACACTGCACACTTCCCCTATAATCCCACACGTGATGTGCAAATGTATGTAAACATGCAAGCAGCACTAATCCCTGGGGCTGATTAAAAGATTAGGCTGAGCATTGCTAGTGTTGATTTATATTGAAATACCCATCAGTCTTTGTCCCCTAACAAATGCAAAAAAAACAAGTCATGCCGGGCCTTCCGAAGAAGCTGAATGTTCAATCCAAAGGCTAACTCACACCAGCAACTTTGTAGCAGAGAATTTTGCAGCTTCACAGTTCTTTGATTCCTTAGGGTGATTTATAGCTAGCTACAGAATCCCTGTAATAGCAAAGAGGATAATTCCATAACTGCTGCAAAACAGCTTGGGTGACATGACCCTTAGATGAATATGACTACCTATCTTACCTATAAAGGATTTTAATTTACCCCTTTACTTGAGCCACATACCACAGCTCTAATGTCAGGATCCATTCATACTTGCAGTGAGGTGCATTAGCACATACACATGATAGTGCACCGCATTACTGCTTATATATTACAACGTATAGTGTTAATGGCTGCCTGCAGTCTCCAAAGTGATAGGTACTCTTATGGTGTAAGGCATTTGGCAGGACAACTAGTGGGAGAATTCAAGTGACCTTTGACTCTCAAGCTGAAGTGTCAGAATCAGAATAAAGCTAAAAAGGGGGGCAAATATACAATATATCTTTCAAAAAGAAGCCTGCACAGTTATAAAAAAAAAAAAAAAAAAAACTCATTCTGGGGAATTAACTATGCTTCTTGCGTCGGAAAACTGTTTTGCGTGGCATGCGTCACATTAAAGCGGAACTTTACCACAAAGGGGAAGTTAAACTCCCCCTCCTCCTTCTGCCATATTTGGAATATATATATTTTTTGGGTAGAGTTTTGAGAGGCAGGGCCGGCCTTTGCGGTGTGCGGGCTGTGCGACCGCACAGAGCGCCATGGACAAGAGGGGCGTTGTGCGGCCGTCAGAGCTCACAGTCAGTTTACTGTCCGTGAATGGTGTGTGTGGGGAGGCTGCGCCGCCGTCCGGGTCACTGCTCAGCAGGCGCTGCAGAGGGAGGGGGGGGGGGGGGGGGTGGCGCCGACGCACCCGAAGTGTCTGACAACAATCACACTGGTCCCCTTGGCACGCCCTCTCGCCCTCCCTTCCTCCCTCCTCCTCTCCTTGTCTCAGGCCAGGTCAGGTGGTACTGTCCTGACTCCTGGGTAGCGCGGCGCCGTTGCGTGCATGCGTAAGGCATGCAGTTCAAATTGTAACGGCGGGACCAGGGAACAGGAAGGGACTGACAGACTGCCGTCTTACAAATGTAACGGTAAGGCCACCCGTCCCCTCCACCTGATCTAGAAGGCTGACAGGTGTCATCCCTCCTCTCACCTCACTTGTACTCCAATGAGCACATGCAGCCAGTTTATAAAAAAAAATAAAAAATCAGAATTGGTCTTTTGTTGAAAAAAAAAAAAGGAAAAAAAATGCAGAGGTGATCAAAAACCAAAGCGCAGTAGTCAGCTTAAGTTATTCAGTGCACATATACAACATGGCCTGTCATGAAGGGAGGGGGGGGGGGGGGGTAAATCACTGATTAACCACGTGACCTCTGGAAGATTTACCCCTCCTTCATGACAGGCCGTTTTTTGCAATGTGCACTGTGTAACTTGAAGCGGAGGTTCACCCTAAAACTACTCTGTCCCATAGCATCCAGCATACTGGCGTCAGCGCCAGTATGCTGTTTTTTTATTTATTTTTTATCGCTCTAGTTACTGTTAAATGAAGAATTTTCTTTTCTCTCCACCGTGGGTTAATGGAGCAGCTATGTCGCGTCACGCCTTCCGAAAATAGCCGATTTAGGACTCGGCTCTTTCAGGCTCTATACGGCGCCTGCGCACAGACCTAGGAGCTGACTGCGCAGGCGCCGTATATAGCCGAGTTCTATTTCTGCTTTTTTCGGAGGGCGTGACGCGCCATAGAACTCGACTATATATACGGCACCTGCGCAGTCAGCTCCTAGGTCTGTGCGCAGGCGCCGTATAGCGCCGGAAAGAGCCAAGTCCTAAATCGGCTATTTTCGGAAGGTGTGACGCGACATAGCTGCTCCATTCACCCGCGGTGGAGAGAAAAGAAAATTCTTCATTTAACAGTAAGTAGAGCGATAAAAAAAAAAAAAACAGCATACTGGCGCTGACGCCAGTATGCTGGATGCTATGGGACAGAGTAGTTTTAGGTTGAACCTCCGCTTTAGGCCCCTTTCACACTTATACGACTTGTCTCACGATTTTGGACTGTAAAATCGTGAGACAAGTCATTCTCCATTATTTTCAATGACTTTCATTCATACTGGCACGATTTTAAGTAGTGCCGACTTCAAAGTAGTCCCTGCACTACTTTGGTCTGATTTTGATGCCACTTACACAGGCATTCATTGAAATCACGGCAGCGAATCGCGGTCCGAAATCGCGGTAAAATCGTGCGACTTTGAAGTCATACAAGTGTGAAAGGGGGCTAAAGCTGACAACTGCGCGGTCATGCGACGCTGTACACAAATAAAATGTGTATTTTTTTTTTCTCAGTGGTATTTGCTCACCTCTGCGTTATTTTATTTTTTCAGTGTTTTTTTATTTATTTTTTTATATTTTTTTTAACATAAGACCAAATTTGAAAAAAAAAAAAAATTACTTTCTGCTATATAACTTTTTTTTTATTTTTTACGTTTTTTTCATAAATTTAGGCCAGGTGTCTTCAAACTTCCTAAACAAATGCCTTGTTTACTGTGCTTCAAGGGGGCCAGACTGTGGCCATTTGGAGTACAAAAGGTCCTGATGTCAGTGTGGAAAAAACAATGCTCCATCTTTGGTGTCAATGGGAGAAATTGTGCCCCATAATTGGTGTCATTAAGAGATATTGTGTCCCATCATTGATGTCAATGGGAGTAATGGTTTCCCTATAATCAGTGTTGTCCGCAGAAATTGTGTCCCGCCATTGGTGTCATTGAGAGAAATTTGTGTCACATCATTGGGAGAAATTTTGCCCCATTATCGGTGTCATTGGATGAATTGTGCCCTATCATTGGTGGCAGTAGGAGGAAATGTACCCAAGGGCTGAAATAAAAGCAAGCAAAGGGCCACATCTGGCCCCCGGGCTGCATTTTGGAGACCACTGATTTAGGCCAACGTTTTCGGTACAAAATATCCTAATAAGTGTCTACAAACTATTGGATATATTTATGGATTTTTTTTTTTCTAGTAATGGCGGAGATCAGGGGCTGCGATATTGCGACTGACAATCTGACACTTTGTGGGAACCAGTGACGCAGTAAAAATGCCACATTTTGTCATGTAAGTGAGAGGAGTAATGACCCATCGTTGGTGTAGTTGGGAGGAAAACTGTGCCCCTTTGTTGGTGTCATTAGGAGGAATTGTGCCCCATTGTTGGTGTCATTAGGAGGAATTGTGCCCCATTGTTGGTGTCATTAGGAGGAATTGTGCCCCATTGTTGGTGTCATTAGGAGGAACTGTGCCCCATTGTTGGTGTCATTGGGAGGAATTGTGCCCCATTGTTGGTGTCATTGGGAGGAACTGTGCCCCATTGTTGGTGTCATTGGGAGGAACTGTGCCCCATTGTTGGTGTCATTGGGAGGAACTGTGCCCCATTGTTGGTGTCATTGGGAGGAACTGTGCCCCATTGTTGGTGTCATTGGGAGGAACTGTGCCCCATTGTTGGTATCATTGGGAGGAACTGTGCCCCATTTTTGTCCTCTTTGTGTATGTTTAGGTGACCAGGGGGCGTTGGGATGAAGATGGGGGGGGGGGGGGGCGCCACAGGATTAGCTCGTACAGGGTGCCTGAACACCTAAGGCCGGCCCTGTTGAGAGGTAACTGCTCCCATTTACGCTCCAACTGCGTAGGCAATTGGAGCAGAAGTTCGGTCCCTCCTCTCTCCCTGCCTGCAACTTTCTGGACACATCACAGGCGCCAGAAGGCAGCAGGTCCATTTACAATCAGCAGCGCAGCTTGTGTATGTGTAGGGGAGAGCCAGCTGCAAAGCACCTAGAAGTCACTGTTGGTTTCCCACAGTTAACAAGCCGGTGCCAGGCAACCAAAGACCAGTCCAGAACCAGCCTGGGTGAGGACAGCACTGGATCCTTGGACTGGTGTTTCAGTTTATTAAAAGTCAGCAGCTACAGTTTTTGTAGCCGCTGACCATTTTGTTTTTAACAGTTAGAAAAGTTTATGAAATAATGCACAGATTGGTAACAGAAATCACAGCCGGTGTAATACAAATGAGAACAGAACAAAAAAGGCTGTAAATGAGGAATTGTACATGGGTATGGCAAGCAGTGGTAAAAGGCAACGAAATGGATACTTACATTACAGACCTCCACGTAAATGGACGCATTTTACTACCACTATTGACAAGTAACAAATAACGCTTAATAAGTCAAATGAGCACAATAGCCAGCTAGGTTTGCCAGAATATTCAACCACCCCTGGCAGCAGGAAAGTAGAAGAGGTGTGTATATCTACCAGCCGTCCCGAAAGACCCCTAACCAAGAGGCAGGGGAAAGAGGGACAGGAAAGAAAAAAAGAAAAAAAGTTGAGAAGAAGAAGGAAGAGTGGGACCAGGAAAATTAATAAAGAAAGCATAAGTGCCCAGGGGGAAGAGGGAGAAGAAAAAGAAGGGGCAAGGGGTGAATGGAAAAAGAAGAGGAAGAAACCAAGAAGAGAGGGAGGGCCAGGGGATAACAATCAGCAGTAGTAGAACTATAATATCAAACTTTTACCAATTATCATAGACATCTGAACCATATGCATCAATTTTATTTATAGAGCGGCATGACTGTGTATACTGCAAATTTCCAACTAGCCACCGTGGTCGGAGTGGGCTATTTCCATTACATAATAATTTCCCTATGAGCATAATAAAGTGTGTAGATCAAGAATCATTTCAGATATCTGGTAGTCTTAATATCTTCCATCACTCCTAGTAACACAAATCGTGGGTGTGGCCTAAGAGCCAAGTGACAGAGAACATTCAGAGCATCAACCACCGAATCCCAATAGGTGCAAATAAGTGGGCACTGCCACACCATATGGAAGAATGTGCCAGTAGAGGAATGGCAATTTGTACAAAGAGGGCTAACAGAGGGGTAAATGGCAGACAATCTCCGTGGAGTATAATATATTCTGTGAAGAAACTTTTAATTGTATAAATCTGTCAAAGGATAGCATATTGGTAACATATCACACTATGTTCAAAGTCCTTTTCCTTCGTCTCACTCTTCCATTTATCTAGGGTCCTAGCATATGACCCTAGAAGAGCAGCCTCCAGAGTCACTACCAGGCTGTTTTTAGGTTAACTACACCACCAGCGCACCATGACAAGCATGGCCAGCCAGTAATAAATTGGAAAATTTGGCAAGGCTAAACCCCTCTGAGACAGGGACAGTTATAGTGTTTCCTTTGCCAGTCTGGGAATCCTCCCCGCCCACACAAAAGAGACAATGAGACTGTCCAGCTTAGCAAAAAATGCTTTGGTATGGATATTGGTGTGTTTCCAAAGAAGTAAAGAAATTTGGGTAAATATATAATTGTTTTTAGATTCAACCTACCCACAGGAGTCAACTGTAAATCCCAATTTATACAGATTCCAGAATAATAACCAAACAATTGTATAATTTTGAACGCACAATGTAAAGATGTAATGATGATCCCAGGTCCTGGAGGTACAGTAAGGGGTCATCTGCATAAAGAGAAATCTTCTCCTGGAGAGGTCCAATTAGAACTCCCTTCACCCTAGGATCCTGGCAAAGGGTTTGATGGCCAAGGCAAAAAGGCCCGGGAAAGTGGGCGTCCCTGTCTCCTCCCTCTATGCAAGGGGACAGAGAACACACCATTGACCCACACCCTAGCAACCGGGTTTGTGTACAAAAGTTTAAGCCAACCAAAAAAATTAGTTCCAAATCAAAAACACTCCATACCCATCCAAAGTTATACCCATTTAACTGAATCAAATGCTTTTTCAGCTTCAGGAGAGACTACCACCCCTGGGGAATCCTCAGTTGCTGTTGCAATATGTGTGAACAATCGCCTGATAATAATGTTGGTCCCTCTGCCTGGCATAAACCCCAACTGGTCTGAAAGCACCAAAGCTGTGATGACCGCGTTCAAACGGTGGACATTCAAATGTCCACATTCAGCAGTTAAAACGGATGGTGTGAGGAAGACACATTCGGGTCCTTGCCAGGCTTAGGCACCACCACTATCACTGCATCTGACATCATAGAAGGGAGAGAACAATTTTGCAGGGATGCCAAGAGCATAGCATGAAGGCAGGGAGCCAGGTTGTCAGCGTAGGTTTTATGAAGTTCAACCGGGAAATAGAGCGACAATTTTGAAAAAAAAAAAAATATTTTTAACTTTTTACCATAATAAATATCCCCCAAAAGTATATAACAAATTTTTTTTTTTTCCTCAGTTTAGGTCGATACGTATTCTTCTACATATTTTTCATAAAAAAAATCGCAATAAGCGTTTATTGATTGGTTTGCGCAAAAGTTATAGCGATTACAAAATAGGGGATAGTTTTATGGCATTTTTATTAATATTTTATTTATTTTATTTTATTTAACCTTCAGGTTGGGAAAAATAAATCGAATGTAGCCAGGACATCAAAGAGTTTATAAGCTGCAATATAAGAAACGTTTGCGTTTGAGTTTAATACCGCTTTCAAGCGGAGCTCCAACCAAAAGAGGAAGCTTCACTTGTTTGCACCCCCCCCCCCCCCCCCCCCCACTGGCACATTTGGCATTTTTTTGAGGGAGGGGAAACTGGTTTTGACAGGTACCTGCTCCCACTTCCGGCTTAGATCGCAATGGCGAACTGAGTCAGAAACTTGCCCCCTTCCTTCCCCCGCAGTCATCTGGGACACATCACAGGTCCCAGAAGACTATATGACCATTCACAAGTTGCAGAGCAACTCACGCATGCGCAGTAGGAAATTGGCTTTTGTGCCGCAAGGCTTCACTTCCTGTCTCCCTTATTTCAGATGCTGGAACCTGCACCCAAACCTGATTGAAGAACATGCTCGGGTGAGGACATCGCTGGATCCAGGGACAGGTAAGTGTCTTTATACTAAAAGTCAGCAGCTACAGTATTTTTAGCTGCGCCTTTTAATTTGTTTGGGGGGGGGATCCTGGAGCTCCTCTTTAACCAACATATATATATGTCGGCAGAATGGCACGGCTGGGCACAAGCACGTACAGGTACGTCCTCTTTAACGGAATTCACAAAACAAATGCTCCCAACTCTGCGCCGGCGCAGCGTATATTCGTAGGCGCAAGTCAGCATAAGTGGAAGTGGGCTGAAGTGGGCGTGATACATTTAAATAAAGCGTGACCCCATGCAAATGATGGGCCGAATCACACAAGTACTTAAAACGAACTGCGCATGCGCCGTCCCGTGGACGCATCCCAGTGCGCATGCTCAGAATCACGTCGGAACTACTCTCAAAGATACGTCGGATCACTGCCTACGGCGTTAACGTAACCTACGCCTAGTCCTACGTAAACTACTTAAAATATGTCGCTTGTGTTCCCTGGTGCAGCCATTTGCTAGGATGCTGCTGACTTACACCTCCTTTATGGGGCATAACTTTACGCCGGACGTATGACTTTACGCGCACTGCGTCGGACGGACGGACGTTCGTGAATCGGCGTATCTCCCTCGTTTGCATATGTGCATAGCAAATCAATGGGTGAGCCAAATACGTTCAGCGTAAATATGCGCCCACACTACGCCGGCGTAGGCAAGTTACGTCGGTTGGATGAAGCCTATTTTCAGGCATATCCTAGTTTCAGAGTCCGGAGCATAGATACGACGGCAAATATTTGCACTTACGCAGCGTATCTGTAGATACGTTGGCGTAAGTGCTTTGTGAATCCGGGCCTATAAATAATGCGCAAACCAATCGATAAACGCTATTTGCGATTTTTTTTACCAAAAATAGGTAGAAGAATACGTATCGGCCTAAACTGAGGAAATTTTTTTTATATATATATTTTTGGGGGATATTTATTATAGCAAAAAGTAAAAAATATTGCATTTTTTTCAAAATTGTTGCTCTATTTTTGTTTATAGCGTAAAAAATAAAAACCGCAGAGGTGATCAAATACCACCAAAAGAAAGCTCTAAAAAAAAAAGGACGCCAATGTTGTTTGGGAGCCACGTCGCACGACCGCGCAATAGTCAGTTAAAACGACGCAGTGCCGAATCGCAAAAACTGACCAGGTCCTTTAGCTGCCTAAAGGTCCAGGTCTTAAGTGGTTAAGGTTGGTAAAAAAATATAATTTTAATAACTAAAAATATCCAACTGATAATAACCATACTAATGTAGAAATATCATTGCATTGTTAACAATAGCAACAAGTATTTTGCTAGGACATAGCTATATGCAAATATTCACAAAGCATATCTCCATGTACTAAATAGCTCATCCATGGAAAGTTACCATGACGACACCCTTCACAAATCAATCTTTTGAGTACAAATATATATTTTTCACCTTGAGCTTTAGTTACCATGGCAGAATAAAAAAACAACGTTCCCATAGCCGTTTATCTCCCAAGATATAAAATGTCCCTTTTTTTCAATAATACTCTTATTCAATATCCGTTTTAGCAAGCGACATAAAACCTAATTCAGACAGAAGCAATGCATACTGCAAGGTCTTCTTTAGTGATAAATAAATGAAATTATTAGAAATGTCACATCTGGTGGGAACAGCATCTTAGCCATCATTTTGGAATACGGTCATCCTATATTAGCACTGTAAATTCTTTATAATGGGCTTTTTTAGTTATACTCCTATGCCTGATCTCTGAGGCCAGAAAGACAATTTTGAGATTTTTCCTATAGGCTGCCAGACTGGCTGCCAGACTGGATTGGAATTCCACCCAGATGCCCTCACTGGAGGAAAGGGTTGGCATTCTAAATGAGATAAGGTATATTGGACTTCTCATAACCATTAATAAGGATAATATTGATAAACTCCACAATATGTGGGGAGAGTTTATAAAGAATCCTCCAAACTCAGAAACGTTACCACCCCTCTTAGAAAACAATTTTTTAGCCACTGGCTGTATAGTTAATAAAAATAAAAATGATATTCATTTACTCTATAGCCACATCCGCTCCACAGCAGGTGGAAAATGAGTAGGGTAAGCCACAAGGGGACAACCCTTAACCCCCGATCCTCTTCTCTACCTCTATGGTGCTTCCATCCTCCCCTCTCTACCTTGTTCAGCTCCCCACACCCTTCCTTAAACCTCCCTCCATAGACCTTTTCTCTCACATCTCCCACCTCTTACCACTCTATTTATATGGAAACTGGAAATTGTTACGAGTATTCAGACCATATGGAACATACACTATGTTATCAAAAGTATTGGGACACCTGCCTTTACACGCACATGAACGTTTATGGCATCTCAAGCCCTGTACACACGGCCGGGATTCTCGTCAGAGAAAAAAGTGTTTTTTCCTGACGAGATTACTGACAAGATTTTCCTGCCGGCCGAGTGCACAGACGTACGATTCAAAAAAACCACCGTTCTTTTGAATGCCACGAATGCAATGACGTCATCGACTATGATAAATATGCGCTCGTCGCATTTGATGCCGTCGCTGCCATCTTGTTTCACCCTACCTATGCCTTGGAAACTATCGCGCATGCGTCAAAGTCATTTCGAGCATGCGTGGGTTTCCATGGAGGCAAGTAAGTATACAGATGCTCAGGTTTCTCAGGTTCTCTATATTTCTTGTCTAAATTCTGGGCAGTTTTCTCGACGAGAAACCTCAAAGCCTCATACACACGCAAGGTTTACTCGGCAAGAAAGCTCTGCCGGCAGTTTTCTTGCCGAGAAAACCATGCGTGTGTACGAGGCTTCAGTCTTAGTCCATAGGGTTCAATATTGAGTTGTCCCACCCTTTGCAGCTATAACAGCTTCAACTCTTCTGGGAAGGCTGTCCACAAGGTTTAGGATGTGTGTCTATGGGAATGTTTGACCATTCTTCCAGAAGTGCATTTGTGAAGTCTGGCACTGATGTGGACAAGAAGGCCTGGCTCGCAGTCTCCACTTTAATTTATCTCAAAGATTTTCTATTGGGTTGAGATTAGGATTGTGCAGGCCAGTCATGTTTTTCCACCCCAAACTCGCTCATTCATGGACCTTGTTTTGTGCGCAGTCTCTGCTCTAATTCATCCCAAAGGTGTTCTATTGGATTGGGGCCAGGACTCTGTGCAGGCCAGTCAAGTTCCTCCACCCCAAACTTGCTCACCCATACTATATTGCCAAAAGTATTGAGCTACCCCTCCAAATGATTTGGTGGAGGGGGGGTTGTGGTGTGGGGGTTGTTTTTCAGGGTTTGGGCTTGGCCCCTTTGTTCTAGTGAAGGGAACTCTTAAGGCGTCATATTTATTTATAAATGTTACGAACTTTGGCTGTAAAATACAGTTACTTTCCCTTTATGTACAGTATATTCAATTTTTAACAAGTATCTTGCCAGAAATGCAACTCTATAATCAGGCGGCGTACACACGACCGAGGTTCTCGCTGGAAACCAGCGAGAACCTCGCTGGAAGCTGCATTCCAGCGAGGACCTCGGCCGTGTGTACGCTCTCGGCGAGCATCCGTCGGGAAGCCCGTCGAGCAGAAATAGAGAGCACGCTCTCTATTTGCTCGACGGCCCGCCTGGATGAATGGCTGGTTGCCATTCCCGACGGGCGGGTCGCCGATTTCGACGGCCGGCAGGGAACCTCGACGGGCGGAACGATGTGTTCTGCCCGTCAAGGTTCTCTGCCGTGTGTACGCGGCCTCACAGGAATGAGATTTCTGTAAATTTAATCTAATGTGGTGCCATGATGGCAAGCAAGAGAAATTAATATTTTTGACTGTAGCAGCTAACAGATGCCGAATCTCACATATGCATTACATACTATTAAAGCGGAGTTTCACCCAAAAATGGAACTTCCGCTTATCCCACTCCTTACCCCCTTACATGCAACATTTGGCATGTCATTTTTTTGGGGGGGAGTGGGGGCTTCAGGAGGAGTGGGACTTCCTGTCCCACTTCCTGTTTCCGCCGAGGGGCTGGTTAGGCGATTAAGCCTTAATCACCTACACCAGCCCCTCCCTGTAGGCGATCGCATGGGACACATGACAGGTCCCATGCAATCGCCTGTCCAATCAACGACGAGCCGCGCGCGCAAGCACAGTGCGGCTCGCGCATGCGCAGTGGGTGCCCGGCCATAAAGCCGAAGGCTGTCATGGCTGGGTGCCCATAGTCGGGATGGAGACGCCGGCTGGGGAGGGGGGGAGATGAGCGGAGCCCCGGTCGGCGCAGCGCTGGAACGCAGGAGCAGGTAAGTGAGTGTTTATTAAAAGCCAGCAGCTACACTTTTTGTAGCTGCTGACTTTTAATAAACACCATTTTTGGCTGTAACACCCCTTTAAAGCCGCGTACACATGGCAGAGAACCTCGACGGGCAGAACACATCGTTCCGCCCGTCGAGGTTCTCTGCCGGCCGTCAGATTCGGCGACCCGCCCGTCGGGAATGGCAACCAGCCATTCATCCAGGCGGGCCGTCGAGCAAATAGAGAACATGCTCTCTATTTCTGCTCGACGGCATTCCCGACGGGATGCTCGCCGAGAGCGTACACACGGCCGAGGTTCTCGCTGGAATGCAGCTTCCAGCGAGGTTCTCGCTGGTTTCTAGCGAGAACCTCGGTCGTGTGTACGCCGCCTAAGAATTGTAGGAAATGTAGGTAAATCTGCTGGCATTAGCTCTCCATGGTGCTGAAACTATGTTTATATGGTCCTGGTGAATGTGGTCACTTTTTTTAATGCACTTACTTTTTGGCACTGTCTAACGGGAAGTAACTTATCACGGACCTTGATGTTAAGATCGGATATTATTTTGAAACTTTTGAAATAACATTAACATGTTAAAGGTTTTATGAGATAGTGATTTAGTGATTGGGTTTACAATACATACACTTTAAAGTGTTTTTCCACCTTTGCAGCCAAATTGCAATTTATTTATATTTATTATATGTCCCCATTCACACAGAATAACTTAAAAAAATATTAGAAATTGCAGCTTAACCTTTTTATAGATGCTCCATTTTGGACTCTTCAGTACTGGAAAATCCTAAGTAGTTTTCTTTGTTTATGAGGGGGCCGGCAGCTGTTTTTGAAATTATTAACCCTGTCTGTAGTGTGCAGGCAGATCTTCATTTTCATTTGTAACTAGATTTGAACACTGCCTGTTCTAACAAAGGGTTAAAGGTGTAGACATTTATTGTATGTTAATGAGCCTTGGCCTAGGACAGGTTCACTTTAACATTGTTAAAAAAAAAACATGCAGTCAGTTTGACACTGGAAAACATCTAAAAGGTAAGAATTATTTACAAAAAAAATAAAGTTTACGCATGCTGTCTGAATGGGAACACATAACAAACATATAGTAGGATTTTATCAAGTTTGACTGCAAATGTGGAAATGTGCTTTAAAGGAGTTGTAAACCCTCACAGTTTTTCACCTTAATGCATTCTATGCAGAGCACCCCTTTTTCTTACTTCAGCCCGATCGATTCAGCAATAGGGACAAGCACAGCAGTTCCAGTTGCTGTCTCGGGTACTCAGTGGATAGATTGATAGCAGCAGGAGACGGCGGCGGGGTCGAGTCCTGCTGTCTGTGTCAATGGATGCAACAGCAGGACTCAGGAGTGCGCCCGCACGAGTGCCCCCATGGAAAGCGGCTCTCCCTGGGGGGCACTAAGAATAGGTGAAACGCCGCAAGGGGACGCCAGAAAAGAAGGATCGGGGGCCGCTCTGTGCAAAACCTGTGCACAGAGCAGGTAAGTATGACATGTTTGTTATTTAAAAAATAAATAAAAAATTAAGCTTTACAAGGTATTGGAACAAGAGTAGTATTGCACCAGGCATCTTGCATTTTCAAAAGTATATGTCAACAATGGATTTCCCTGTTTCATTTTTGATAGATTTTCTAAATATAAGAAGCCGCATTTCTATAAAATCAAAGAAGAGCCACACTCCCGTCCAGCCAACCTAATTCAGACTTAAAAACGGCCTCAGCCCATAAGTCTCTGCCAAAGCCACGCCAAACTCCTACTTCTATACTGTTTTACTTCACAATGACAACACAAAATGTAAAGAGCAGAAACAATTTCTGCAAAACCTCAACTTGGTCTGCATACCATGTTAACCTGTAGCCGATTCACTTAGTATTAAAAAATGTATTCATACACTGGAAGACACATTCCTATTACCTCCTGCTTGCCGGTACCGGAGGTGACGAGGAGTTGATGGGGATCGGCAGGGACTGTTTTCTGCAGTATCTGTGGAGGTACTACTTTCAGGAATGCTCTTGTCTAGCGATACAGATTCTAAAACTGCAGCTGCAATCAAGAAACACACACATTATTAGTAGGACAGCATATAAAATAAATATCACTCTTTTATTAAAATAGAAATCCAGTTTTAATCAGATAATAAAGACATAATTCACCACATTGAAATGTACAGGTTCCTAATTATACAAAGCTATACTGATATCTTTGATGGATATAACATCAGTGAGATATTTTTAATATAATCTTGGGACCTTACATGAATGAAACATCAAGACTTACCCCACATTGCCTACGCCATATGACAACATGAATGGTTCTAAAGCTACTTAAGTCACTCTGTGGACTCTATAATTCATCCTCACTCTCTAAACTCCAGATGTTATTCTGGTACCTAGACATCGATGTTCTCTGACAGAAAATCATCAAAGATGCATCACATTTCTGCTTTCTCTCTGATGCCAAACATCTCAACAGTAAAAATGAATCTCTAAAAGCCTCTTGTGCTACATTTCCACTACATATTCTCTTTTTTCAAAACCATACTGTAGTACATATAAATGACAAGCAATAAATCAGTAGTTAGAAGCACATATTGACATACAGTATGTTTGTGTATTCCTTTTATCTACCTGAGATCCCTGAAAGCACCTGAATCCAGAACACGCAAATAATGATTTGTATCTCTTTTGACTGCTATGTTCCTTCCCCTCTTGCAATGGGTACCTCTGTAGTGATTATTGAGATTCCCAGCTCTCAATGCATTACACTGGGAGTTGGAGGAGTAGGGTGGGAAGTACTGAGTGTCTGCTCGAACCAAGACTTCACAGATGCAAGTTGAGCACCTCAATTTGTGTTCACCTTAAAAAAAGACATCTGCTTTTTTAGCTCTTAGCTTACGCTTGCATACTTTGTACCCCCCATAGCTATAAAAGCACAATTAGAAATCAGTGTGGAACCCTAAAACCTAGAAACTATAGTCCTCTTTAGTGTCTCGGCATTACAGAGTTCCAGACTGGTTAATGTAGCTGGCAGATGAAGAGATTCAGCTTTCCTACAGACAAGTTACTCTTTAGTCATTAGCATAGTTTAATCTTATAAATAATTTTGTAAAAAATTGACAATTAGCTATTCCTCATTAGAGCAGAGCACTTCCACCTACATGACAGTGCCTATTCGTGTGACGGTAGCCCTCAGGGGCCAGCAAGGTAAAACTGAGGAAACAGGGAAAGGAAGCAAGGAAAGTCCAAGGTGTCTACTGGAAAGGTAAGAGAGGCGTGAGCCCCCTTATGGTGTGGTATTTACACAATAATCTTATCTCACAAAAAAATGGTTTTAAATGGAATAGTAACCTCTATGTTGTGGTAGCCCACTGAGTAGGATAGGCAACCTTCTAAAGGGGAAAAGTGGAGAAAACCCCTTTCTCCATGCGCCATAAACTTGGTTTTTCTTGATGCCTCAAGGGGACTTTTGGGAGTAATAAGCATGGATAGAGAGAAATAAAAAACCTATTGACGATTTGAATGGCAGAGGTGCTCATTGGGATTTGTATTATGGTGTGTTTAGAGATGAATAGGAGTCATCATATTTTGACAGTATCTAGGCCTCTTTTATACTAGCCTCTTAGGCCACGTACACATGGAGGGACATGTCCGATGGAAACGGTCCGCGGACCATTTTCATCGGACATGTCTCCTCTGGATTTTCGTCCGGCGGTGTGTACACACCATCGGATCAAAATCCCCGCCGGCAGACAGCGCGGTGACGTGACGGTGATGCCGCCACGTCACCGCACCAGGAAGTAAAAAACGTCCACGTATGCGTCGCATTCATGCGACGCTTGTGCGGGCAGATATGTCCGCTGGTTAGTGTACTAACCAGCGGATATATCCGACAGACATGTCTCCGGTGGACAAATTTTAAAGCAGGCTTTAAAATTTGTCCGCCGGTCAGACATGTCCGCTAGCCCATACACACGATCGGATTTGTCCGCTCAACTGGTCCGCCTCAGAGATATTTGCTTCTGCCTGTGATTACTGGACTACACCAATGATGTCTACGGGGACAGGTCTAGGGACAGGAAGAGCCTTTTAGCTAAACAGCACTGTGGAGTGGATGAAATATTGAGTTACATGGTTTCCAGAGTTTTACTTTTATACTTTTAAATCTGCGCACTCCTGAAAATATCTGGTTGTTTTATGTGCTAGTAATTTCAGCAAGTGGAATACGCTTATTGTGTCCAAACACAATATATATTGTGTTTGGACACAATAAGGGCATTGAATGTACCATTGCATTTTACTCATATTTTCCTCATTTTATATGATATTGCTCCATGGTTCACAGTATTTATATGCTTACATACTTACAATTTTCTTAAATGTATTTCTCATTGGGGGTGGGGCTTAATCTAAAAAGGCAGTAATCAACATGTAGCTGCTGCTGTGATTCAAACCATGCTGTATCTTGCATGACTTGCTGTTACAGTCACTTTCGTTAACCTATTTTGTACTGTACATGTAGGTTTGACAAGTGTGCAGGGCACTTAATGCAATCAACAAAGTTTGAAAAAGTGGACCCAGCCAGAAGAGCAAAATGAAAAATAATATACATTTCAGCTAATTAACATGAATGGAGAAGATGGGGAACAGAAACCATATTTCTAGAAGATAATATTCTAAAAAAGGGAACGTGATTGTGAAGTTGTAGCATTACCTCGACGGATACTCCTTCGTAGCTTGTTACATAGATCAATGCGAGGGTTTTCTGAATTCTCATCAACTGCACCTGGACTTTGCTCTGGTGATGAGAGTCCTTTGCTGAGGTCTAGAGGAACTTTATTAGTGCTGGGAGGCGGGGATGTGGCTGGGCTAAATATTGAAGTTGGACTGCTGGCACTGGATGATGTAGACAAGTCCAAGGCTCCGATCCTAGAGTTTAGTGGAGAGTTCAGGGACAACTTCCTGGCTCTGACGGGCGATGATGTTCTGGAGAGAGATAAGGGAGGCGGAGAAGAAAACTTGCGACAGAGGTGTGGTGACTTCCCATCACTCAGGCTTTGACTGGAAGCAAAAAAGAGTTCTAAAGACCTAGAGAAGTAGTAGAGAGAAGAAATTCTAAAATACATTTGCCAATACATTTTGTAATTATTGCAGTATCTTACTAAGCACTAATTACCAGCCAGAGTACATAAAGGCCATCCACATCCGTTCCAATGGGCCCCACAGAGGCTAATTTAACTTTTAATTTAACCACGGAAAGTTTACAGATTTCATAACCAGGCTATTTTTGCGATATGGCACTGCATTACTTTAACTATCAATTGTGCGGTTGTGCGACACTGTACCCAAATAACATTTATAACATAGAGCTTTATTTGGTAATATTTGATCACCCGAGGTTTTTATATTTTGCGCTATAAACAAAAAAAAAAACTGTAAATTTTTGATATAAAACATATCCAATAATGAATTTAAATAATCATATTTCTTCATAAATTTAGGCCAATATGTATTCTGCTACATGTTTTTGATTAAAAAAAACAAACAAAAAAAAAAAAACAATAAACATATATTGATTGGTTTACGTAAACGTTATAGCGTCTACAAACTATGTAAGATATTTATGGAGATTTAAAAAAAAATTATACAAGTAATGACAGCATTTCAGTGACTTATAGCAGGACTGCAAAATTGCGGTGGACAATCGGACACTGACTAACACTTTGCCTGGAACCAGTGACGCTAATACAGTGATCATGCTAAAAAATATGCACTGTCACTGTACGAATGACTTTGTGCTCCTTTTACTAGGGGAAGTAATGGATTCTAGTCCCTGCTTTGCAGGAACACAAATCCATTCCTTCCCCCTGTTAGAACTGAGATATGCCTTGTTTACATAGGTATATCTCAGTTCTCTGTGTATTGCCGATGATCGATGGGTGCCAGAGGACAATGAGTGCCCGGCATCCACAGATAGGCTTCTGCTGTGAATTATCAAAGCAGTAGCAGTTTTCCGGCAGCGCAAGTGCCCCCTGCAGGTGGAAGTCTGGAATCACGTATATATACGTGACCCGGCACACAGTTGCCATCCTGTAGTAGTAAAACCGCTATAGGGCAGTTGACAAGCGGTTAATTTCACTAATAAAGTCACAAACACAAGGGCCAATCTAGGTGGAAGCCCATTTACCTATGAATATGCTTTTAGTGCCAGGCTTGTAGTAGGAGTTCATCCTACATATATATTCTGCACAATTCTGGTCATACTCAAATATATGTCAATTTTGTCAAGACAGAGGCCACAGATGACTAGACATTGTTGGAAAAATATCACATATCTAAGAACAGTGACCACATAATAGCTGCTCAGGAACCTTAACTACCTCAGCTCTCATAGTTCTATACCCCCGTTTCCACTATAGGCCTGTTTTTTTGGTGATAGCTTTGTCCATACAAGTGTAGACAATTGTTTATTAAAGTGGAGTTCCACCCAGGAAAAAAACATTTGCCCAAAAATCATAAAAAAATAAAATAATTATACTCACCCGAAATACCTGTTGCTATGCGGAAGTCCGTAATCTGCCTCTTCCGTAGCCGCGGTCCGTCTTCTTCTTCATCTTCTCCTAGTGAATGGGGCATGCTGCTTTCTGGGAACTGTGTGTGTTCTCAGAGAGCAGCCGCCCATTCACAAGTCGGCGCGGGACTCGCGCATGTGCAGTAGGAATAAGGCTTCACTGCCTGTTTCCCCTAGTGTGAATGGCGGCACGGGACCTGCATCGATCGTCAGATCGGCATCGGGGGGGCCATCAGCGCAGGCAAGTAGGACAGGTAAGTGTCCTTATTAAAAGTCAGCAGCTACACTGTTAGTAGCTGCAAACTTTAAAAAAAATAAAAATTGCGGGTGGAATCCTGCTTTAAGTTTCAAATTGTACAACTTTCCAAAATCATAATGTTTTGGCACATTTTTTAGAATGTACACTATAGGCCATAAAGTCAGAAGAATTGTGTTCTGTGATTCTTCAAGTTAACATATGCACAGGTAATTAAACAGAAGAAAATTGTGCCAATAAAAACAGAAGAAATTGATGGGAATGAGGGTAGGATTTGAGGCAATGAAGAAAAGAAGGAAATAAGGTATAAAGGGTAAAGGGAAAAGAGGAAGGTTAGTTACATAGTAGGTAAGGATGAAAAAAGACAGAAGTCCATCAAGTCCAATCTATGTGTGTGATTATATGTCAGTATGTTGTGGTCGTTCAGGTGCTTATCTAATAGTTTCTTGAAACTACTGATGCTCCCCGCTGAAACCCCTGCCGGTGGAAGGGAATTTCACATCCTTGCCACTCTCAGGCCTCGTACACACGAGGGAATATGTCCGCTGAAAACGGTCCGATGGACCGTTTCAGCAGACATCTCCGCTCGTGTGTATGGGCTAGCGGACAGATTTGTCCACCCGACAGATTTCAAAGCATGCTTTGAAATCTATCCGGTGGGGATCTGTCCGCCCGACATGTCTGCTGGTTAGTACACTTACCAGCTGACATGTCGGCCCCCACCGCCGCCGCGCCGCTGCCGAATGGATTCGGCGCATGCGCGGAAGTGTTTTACTTCCTGGTGCGGTGACGTTGCGGTGACGCGGCGGCGTCAACGTCAACCCGCGTCACCGCCACGTCCGCGCCTTGGATCCGATGGTGTGTACACGCCATCGGATCAAACTCCCGATCGGACATATCCGATGGAAATGGTCCGCGGACCGTTTTCATCGGATATATCCGATCGTGTGTACGCCGCCTCACAGTAAAGAACCATCTGCGCAGTTTAAGATTAAACCTCTTTTCTTATTTTAATGAGTGGACACATGTTTTATTAATATCTCTTCCACCGAAAAGTTTTAGGCTCCATGCACACTGAAGCTGATAAACTGCAGTTTATTGGCGTTTTGGCTTTTTTTTTTAAAGCCCATAAACTGAACTCTATGTTAGCCTATGTGCCCATGCACACCTGGGCGTTTTTCAGTGTTAATGAGCTTTGGAGTTTATTGGCTTTTTCTTTCTCGTACATCACGGGACACAGAGCAGCATATTCATTACTATACTATGAGTACCTTCAGGTGATGGACACTGGCAATCTCAAACAGGAAGTCCCCTCCCTATATAACCCCCTCCCATAGAGGAAGTACCTCCCATGCACACCTGTGTGTGGCGATTTTTCAGTGTTAATGAGCTTTGGAGTTTAATTGGCTTTTTCTTTCTCGTACATCACGGGACACAGAGCAGCATATTCATTACTATACGGGTTATATGGATGATACCATGGCCCTCAGAAGGTGAAGGACACTGGCATGGTGGATCTCAAACAGGAAGTCCCCTCCCTATATAACCCCCTCCCATAGAGGAAGTACCTCAGTTTTTTCGCCAGTGTCTTAGGTGTTGGTCACGGAATAGCTTTGCCTCCACATCCTTGGGATTAAGGCGGGCTAACCGGATCTGTCCAAGGAGCCTCAGTGCCAAAGTGGACTGTACCCGGGCCCCAAACCGTGGGGTTTTGCCTATAATGCTCCTCTCTAGAGGGCTGGACCCTGGGCCCAGGACTTGGAGTTTTTTCTAAACCAAAAGATCCTGTTTGCCAGGGTGCTGTATAGGTCCAGGACAGTCGGTTCCTTCCAGGACCCCAGTGCCTGAAGGTCTACTACGCTACCCACGGAGATGGGAGAAGATTGCACCGTTTTGCTATGCAAACGTCCTGCGGCATGGAGCAGGTAAGAGGGGAGCCTGCGGGACTTGGTTCGACAGCAGGCTCTCCAGGGGAGATCTTAAGGGGGGTAGCCTGAATATGCTCTGCATGGGCACCATGGTCACTATGTCTGATGGACAGGATGGCCTGAAATGTTCCCCCCCCCATCACTTGATCCCCCTACCTATCTATGTATGTTTGCTAGCTACCTGCTGCTCGCTGGTTGAAGGTCTTTTAAAAAAAAAAAAAAAAAAAAAACAGAAGAGATCTGTCTCTAGGCTAAAGGGACTCCTTAGGGGCCTGTTTTAAGCCTTACCTAGCTGGGATTCAAATCTGCCGCCTGATGCGTCCTCCAGCCTGCATTCCTGGGCTCCAGAGTGCGTCTCCTCCTGGGCTCTCCTCCCCCGACAGTCGCGCGCGCGCACGCACGCACGCATGCATATAGAAAATTTTTTTGCGCCGTTCGGGAAGGGGGGGGGGGGCGGGGAGCGTGACTGCAGTGTAGAGTGGGCGTGCCTTCAATTGCTGTTATACACAGCAGGCGTGATTTTAGCTCAGTTCAAAGCTGAGCTGGAAGAGAGAGGACGCAGAGTGGCAGCACAGTGACTCCCGGTGGCGAGAAAGGGGTAGTACATGCTGGAGTCAGCTCCAATGCTTTTTGTTAAGCCAAAAATCCCCTTGGCAACAGGTTGAATGCTGGTAAACATGTTGGGGGTGGGGCTGTATGTTGTGAAAAACAATAATATTATAAAGGAAAACATACTGAGCCCCACCGTTTTTGGGCATTAGTGATCCTATTGTCCCCTAAACCTTATTTTTTTTCCTGGCTATAACAGTCTGTTGTTGTAGGCGGAGTCCCTCGGTTTTGTATTATGGCTTCCAAAGGTTCAGGATCAAAACACAAAAAAAAAAAAGGCAAAGACAAAGGGGTTCCTCCTCTGGTTCTGATGATATGCCAATACTTTCCCCACAGGTTATTCCTATAGGGGTCGCCTTGGATAAGCCATTAAGGGGGTCTGGTGCTGAGGCTGGCCCAGATCGGCCCAACCCTGTGTTATCACAGAGGAGATGCTAGCCGTCACCCTAGGGGGGCTAGAGAAAAAAGTTAACAGCTATGATCGCTGGCTCTATTTCTGGCAAGAAGCGGACTAGATCCCCATCGCCAAAAGGTGTATCCTCGGATGCTGACATTCTCTCTCCGGAGGAATTAGAATTTCAGGAGGATCGGTTGGACCAGAACCTAGAGGAAGGATCTACCACTGAGGAATCGTTTTTAGCCTCCCAAACGGAGAGTCTGTGGGTCCAGTCTTTGACAGACATGGTCCGCTCGGCATTTAATTTGCCATTTCCAGAGCCTCAGGTTCCTGCGGTATCCTCTTTGGGTTCTTTTAAAGCGCCTTTAAGCAACGCAGCTTTTCCGGTCCATCCTCTGTTAGAGGAATTGGTTTTTCCAGGATTGGGACGACCAGACAGAATTTTTTCTGCCGCCTAAAGCCTACGGCCACATCACCCTGAAAGCGCCCGATCTCGTCTGATCTCGGAGGCTAAGCAGGGTCGGGCCTGGTTAGTGCCTGGATGGGAGACCGCCTGAAAGGTTTTCTGTTATTTACCCTATGGAAGAGAAATTTTTCTAAAAAATGGGCGCTCCCATCTCATGTGTGAATAAATCATTAACTGGCCCAGGGGAAAACATACAAATGTTTAAGGTCCCGGTCGATAAACGTTTAGAGACACTTTTTCAAGCATCCTTTGCTACGGCAGGAGCAGTGGTACAGCCAGCAGTGGCTGCAATTGGAGTTTGTCAGGCGTTAAAGGACCAGACAAAACAGATGCTTAAAGACATCCCTGCCCAATAGGCAGAGGAGTTATTGGATATTCCCAGAGCTCTGTGCTTTGCGGTAGAGGCTATAAAAGACTCCATCCAGCAGGCGTCTCGTTTGTCACTATTTTTAGTGCATATGAGAAGGCTCTTATGGTTGAAGAACTGGGCGGCCGAGCCCCATGCAAAAGACTACTGGCAGGTTTTCCCTTCCATGGAAAGATCTGGATAAATACATTCAGACTGTTTCAAGTGGCAAAAGTACCCTTTTACCAGTCAAAAGAAGTTCCGGGGTCCTGCGTTTAAAAGGCAGCTCCCCCCTGTTCCGGGGCCCTCAAATTCCAGGCAGTATCGGGCCTCCTGCGCGATCAAACTTTTAACAAGGGATCGCAAGGACAGGCCTCTGGGGGCAAGAGGCCATGGTATCGATCCCCGACAGAGGGGGTCCGATCATCTGTGGCCACAGGCTACAGATTAGAATTTTCTAAAGTTTCTTCCACAAGGAAGGCCTCAATGCGGGCGGCATTGGATCATCTGCTTTACCAGGGCATAATGGTAGAGGTACCAGCCCAAGAACAGGGGCTAGGTTTCTATTCCAATCTGTTTGTCATAACAAAGCCCATCGGCGATGTCAGACCAATTTTGGACCTAAAAGGTTTAAATGCTTACCTAAGGGTTCGCTCTTGTCCGGATGTAATCCGTTCGGTCAACAGCCGCCACACTCCAGAAGGACGAATTTCTGGCTTCTATAGACATAAAGGATGATTACCTTCATGTACCAATCTTTCAGCCACATCAAAGATTTTTTACGCTTCGCAGTGATACAGCGTCACTTCCAATTCGTGGCGCTCCCCTTCGGGCTGGCTACGGCCCCCGGGTATTCACGAAGGTCCTAGCTCCAATTCTAGTCAATCTAAGGATCCAAGGGGTCTCGGTCCTAGCATACCTGGACGACCTCTTAATCATAGATCACTCGCTTCCTTGGCTGGAATGCGCAGTAGCCCTCATGGTTCAGTACCTCGAGAGGTTCGGCTGGGTCCAAAACCGGGGAAAAATCAGCATTTCAACCTACAAAGCAGTTGGAATATCTCGGCATGAGATTAGACACAGAACAGCAAAAGGTGTTCCTGCCCCTGGTAAAGGTCGAGGCTATCAAAAAATTGATTCAGTTGGTTCTAAGCAAAAGAGAACCAACTATTCGCCTATGTATGCGATTACTAGGCAAACTAATGGCCATGTTCGAGGCGGTACCGCACGCTTCCACACTCGCGTCCTACAGACAGCAATTCTAGCAGCTTGGAGCAAGGGAGCAAAGGCCTTGGAGTTTCCTTTGACGCCATCATTAAAGGTCCGGCAGAGTCTATGCTGGTGATTAAACCCTCAGAACCTTCTGAAGGGGAGTCTTTCTGACCAGTGGTCTGGAAGGCTGGAGAGCGGTCTTGAACAGGTTCACTCGCCAAGGAACTTGGGCAGAGGTGGAGAGGCAGCTGCCCATCAATGTCTGGGATATCAGAGCGGCTCGGCTAGCCCTCCTGGCATAGACATCCAGATTACAGGGGTCCTCGGTGAGAATTCATTCAGACAATGCCACAGCGGTGGCATATATGTGAACCACCAAGGGGGAACCAAGAGTCAAGCCACTCAGAGAGAGATGAGCTTGGTTTTTTTCGGTGGGCAGAGGTTTATGTACCCTGCATATCGGCGATATTCATTCCCGGGGTGGACAACCTGCAGGCGGACTTCCTAAGTCGCCAAACCCTGTCGCCGTGGGAGTGGTCTCTGCATCCACAGGTCTTTCAGACAATCTCCCAGAAGTGGGGAGTGCCAGACGTGGACATCATGGCATCAGGATTCAACAAGAAGCTAGACAGGTTCATGTCTCGAACGAGGGACCCTATGGCCTGCGGAACCGATGCGTTGGTTTGCCCTTGGCATCAATCATAACTTCTATATGCATTTCCCCCACTGCAGTTACTACCCCGCCTGTTGCGCAGGATCATAGCACAGGCCGGTTATCCTGGTAGCCCCAGCTTGGTACCGGAGGGCATGGTACTCACTAGTCCTGAAATTGGCAGCGGGAGACCCTTGGACTCTTCCTCTATGGCCAGACCTACTCTCACAAGGCCCAATCCTCCACCCTGCATTACGGCGTCTAAATTTAACGGCCTGGCAGCTGGATCCCTGATTCTCAGGGGTAGAGGTCTGTCTAGGCAGGTAATCCCTACCCTCATTAAGGCTAGAAGGCCGGCCTCCAGGGTAATTTGTTACATGGTTTGGAGGGCCTACGTAGGCTGGTGTGAGTCTAAGAGATGGTTTTCCCGCAAGTATACCATTGATAGAGTATTAAGTTTTCTCCAGCTAGGAGTGGATAAAGGCCTGGCATTAAGCACGATCTAGGGACAGATTTCAGCCTTATCAGTGTGGTTTCAGAGGCCGCTGGCCGCCCACTCGCTGGTTAAGACCTTCATACAGGGAGTTAATCCTCCGGTCAAATCACCACTTTGTCCATGGGACTTAAATCTTGTTCTGTCAACTCTACAGAAACAACCCTTTGAGCCGTTGGCTGAGGTACCTTTGGTTTTACTGACTAGAAAGTCGGTATTTCTGATCGCCATAGTTTCGGCCAGGGGAGTATTGGAATTGGCAGCCTTATCTTGTAAGGAACCATATCTCATTTTACATAAGGATAGGGCCGTTTTCCGTCCTCATCCTTCCTTTCTACCAAAGGTTATATCCAGTTTCCACCTGAACCAGGATGTGGTACTTCCATCCTTCTTTCCAAAACCCACCTCTAGAAAGGAGGGGTTGCTGCATACGTTGGATATTGTCAGGGCCATAAAGGCCTATCTTAAAGCTACAGAAAAGGTTCGGAAAACAGATGTGGTGTTCGTTTTACCGGAGGGGCCCAAGATGGGTCAGGCAGCTGCTAGATCCAGTAGAAAAAAATGTGTATAGTTTGCGCCACAGGAAAACAATAATATTTCTCCCGACTAAAGGGTAGAATTAAATACAATTAAACCTAAATACATTAAATATACCAGTTTAAGAGCTGCCACCTAAAAAATTTTCAGTGTGTGAAAATACAAATAGAAATCAAAAGTGAAGGGGCGCTGGGTAACACAACATCAAATTATGTCTATATGAATATACATAAAAAATGTGCAATCTTTAGAAAAACATATATTGGTGATATAGTGTCCATATGGTGAAATAAACCATAAAAAATAATGAATGGTGTATAAGTCCAAATAGTGCTAAATGATAAGCACCCAAAGATTCTCAAATCAAACACGTGAATATTGCAGTTCTGGAACCTCCACCATAAATTTGCACCCGGTGAGATCAATAGAAATGGCTCCTTACCAATACTAGTAGACTCTTTTAATTAAAAAAGAAGTCATAAACCGCTTGTGTCACAAGGATGACTCAGAGTAATCCAGATAAGCACGTTCAGATGGTCCAACATTCATATAAGTAGAAACAAAAGAGCAATCATAGTGAAGTACTGTTTATTAAAATAATTTTAAAAAGTAACATGCCAAATGGCTGCTTACTCGGAATTGTGCCCTGATCCCGGCACTGAGGCTTTATGGCGTTTTTCGATATCCAATCGAATCCTGCAGATTGTGATATGGTACGGTGCTCCGTCGCGCTGGTGGTCTCACTAGCCGGCGTACGTTATACCATCGAATTGCCGTTACATTCGGAGATAGGTCGAAAATCCGTCGCACTGCTGTTTCGATAGTCGGCGTGCGTTCCACCGTCGGAAACCAACACCCGGAAATCGGAAGTGGTAGGGAAAGCGTGACTGGTTAGCGCCATAAAGGCCTATCTTAAAGCTACAGAAAAGGTTCGGAAAACAGATGTGGTGTTCGTTTTACCGGAGGGGCCCAAGATGGGTCAGGCAGCTGCTAGATCCACCATCGCAAGATGGATTAAACAATTAATCATTCAGGCCTGCGGTTTGAAGAGGTTGCCTCCTCCTTTGTCGGTAAAGGCCCATTCTGCCAGGGCCATGGGCACCTCCTGGGCAGCACATCATCAGATCTCTATGGCTCAAATATGCAAGGCAGCAACGTGGTCGTCAGTCCACACGTTTACAAAATTGTTATCAATTGGACGTAAGAAGGAATGCGGATACAGCCTTTGGGCAGGCAGTACTGCAGGCCGCGATTCAAGCTCCTCAGGATGTGAGAGGGCTCCCTTGATTTAGATTTCAGATTTACATTTCTTGACTAAGTTGGATTTATTATTATTTGAGTATACCTCTAAATTAAATCCTTTTTTGGAAGATGTCTCCCTCCCCTCATTAAAGCACTGCTTTCGGACATCCCGTATAGTAATGAATATGCTGCTCTGTGTCCCGTGATGTACGAGAAAGAAAAAGAGATTTTTAATACAGCTTACCTGTAAAATCTTTTTCTTGGAGTACATCACGGGACACAGAGCTCCCACCCCTCTTTTGGGGAACATTTTTGGGAGGCATACTGCTTGCTACAAAACTGAGGTACTTCCTCTATGGGAGGGGGTTATATAGGGAGGGGACTTCCTGTTTGAGATTGCCAGTGTCCATCACCTGAAGGTACTCCATATAACCCGTATAGTAATGAATATGCTGCTCTGTGTCCCGTGATGTACTCCAAGAAAAAGATTTTACAGGTAAGCTGTATTAAAAATCTCTTTTTCCTGAACGCCCGAAATTTGCGTTCAAAGTGCAGTTTTTCGGCGGAAAAAAACTCTCAAAATGCTGGCGCCAGCGTTTTTTTTATACACTGAAAAAAAAAAAGCTACACTGAAAAACGCTGATTAAAGCTATTGCAAAAACGCTAAAAAACTTTAAAAGGCTCCCTGCAAAGCTACTGGTGTTTTTTTATTGTTTTTTTTTTAGCTTCAGTGTGCATGGAGAATTATCCCTATTGTGGGGTTACCAGTGTGGTATTTGTAAATTTAAATCATATCCCCTCTCAAGTGTCTCTTCTCCAGAGAGAATAAGTTCAGTGCTCACAACCTTTCTTCATAACTAATATCCTCCAGTCCCTTTGTTAGTTTTGTTGCCCTTCTCTGTACTCGTTCTATTTCCAGCACATCCTTCCTGAGGACTGGTGCCCAGAACTGGACAGTATACTCCAGGTGAGGCCGGACCAAAGTCTTGTAGAGTGGGAGAATTACTGCTTTATCTCTTGGGTTAATCCCCTTTTTCATGCATGCCAATATTCTGTTTGCTTTGTTAGCAGAAGCTTGGCATTGCATGCCATTGCTGAGCCTATCATCTACTAGGACCCCCAGGTGCTTTTCCATCCTCGATTCCCCCAGTGGTTCTCCCCGAGTGAGTACATTGCATTCATATTTTTGCCACCCAAATGCATTATGCATTTTTCCACATTAAACCTCATTTGTCATGTAGTTGCCCACCCCATTAATTTGTTCAGATCTACTTGCAAGGTTTCCACATCCTGTGGAGAAGTTATTGCCCTGCTTAACTTAGTATAGTCTGCAAATACAGAGATTAAACTGTTCACTCCATCCTCCAGATCGATTATGAATAAATTAAATACGATTGGTCCCAGGACAGAACCCTGGGGGACCCCGCTTTCCACCCCTGACCATTCCGAGTACTCCCCATTTATCACTACCCTCTGAACTCGCCCTTGTAGCCTGTTTTCAATTCATGTGCTCACCCTATGGTCCATGTCAACTGACCTTACTTTGTACAGTAAACGTCTATGGGGAACTATGCACCATGTCTACAGGCCTTCCTTTATCTAGATGGCAGCGCACCTCATCATAGAAGATAATAGATTGGTTTGGCAAGAACGATTCTTCATGAATCCATGCTGATTACTGCTGATGATACAGTTTTCTTTACTAAAACCTTGTATATAGTTCCTTATCATCCCCTCCAAGAGCTTGTATACTGTTGATGTTAGGCTAGCTGGTCAAATCCCAGGAATGTATTTTGGCCCTTTTTTAAATATTGGTGCTTCATTGACTTTTCTCCAATCAGCTGGTATCATTCCAGTCAGTAGACTGTCAGTAAAAACTAGGAACAATGGTCTAGCAATTACTTGACTAAGTTTCCTAAGGACCCACGGGTACAAGCCATCTGGTCCCAGTGAAGTATTAATGTTACGTTTTTCAAGTCTATTTCTAATTCTGTCCTCTGTTAGCCATGAAGGTTCTTCCTGTTCTTCCAGTACCTTCGCCATTTCCCCATCCTTTGTAACCAGATTCCCTTCCTCATTCTTTATGGGGCCAAAATGGTCTGTCGTCCCTCTTTTACGGTTTATATACTTAAAGAATTTTTTTTTATTTTTTTTTTGCTCTCCTCCACTATGTCTATCTTAGCCACTCTAATTGCACCCTTACATTTCTTGTTGCATTCTTTGTAAAGTCTGAATGCTGATGATGATCCCTTAGCCTTGTATTATTTGAAGGCCTTCTCCTTTGCTTTTATATGCATTGGAGTTAAGCCATCCAGGACTTCTGTTTTCTCTCTTTTAAATGTATTTCCCAATGGGATGCACTGGCTAATGCCCTTATTTAATATGCTCTTAAAGCAAACCCATCTCTCCTCCCTGTTCTTTGTTCCTAAGATTTTATCATAATATATATCTTCTAGCAAGGTTCGTAGTTTAGAGAAGTTGGCTCCTTTGAAATCCATTGTCTTTGTATTCCCCTTTTGTTTTCTATTTGTACTGAAGCTAATTGACCTGTAATCCCTGTTTCCTAAATTGCCCCTTATTTCCACATCTGTGATCGGGTCTGTATTGTTGGTAATCAGTAGGTCTAGTAACTCTTTGTTAGTGACAGAGAGGGGATTGCCCTATACCTAAAATTAAATATATCAGAAGAAATCTGTGGGATATATGACAACAGAATGATAAAGTAATTTCAACACTAATTCTAGGTGTACCTTGTCGGTCTTAGGTGTTCAGCAGGAATTTGAATGCATCTGTAGTATGGTATATGCCCCAGCTGTGGTCATTGTTGCTTGCTATCAGATTATCCACCTGCATAATATCATTCATTATGGAGGTCCAGGTTAGCAAAGTTAGTGTCTCCATGGGCCCCTAATAACTAGATTTTGTGGTTAGAGCTGCATAACAGATTTGCAAAGTTTTATGGATCCAGGGATTATCGACAGTATTGCGATTTTGTGTGAACCAGTTAAGGCTGTAGAATTATTCCAAAAAGGTTGTAACCTATTCCAACTCCACCATATATAGAGATGAGTTATTTTTTACTGTAAACTTTACCAACAAATATCAGGGGAGGCGGGTGACTGGCACTTTAGAGTGACAGGGCTTCCATACCAACAGTAATTTCATAGTTCTTCTCCTGGAAATAACTAGATTTGGAGATTGTTTGAATTAACATGAATGCTTTCGCCTCTGAGAATATTTCCCAATGCCCCTCTCCCACTTATTCATAATTAAAACGTCTCTTAATCAAGCACAACTGCTCAAACTGTGTAAGGGGGCAGTGAAAGAAAGCTATGTATTTCCTGAATTTCAAAATCTGATAATTGACTAACTTGGTACTACTGTAATCTCTTTATTAGTTTGGGAGTTAAGGTTGAAATCTGTACAAAGAGTGTTTTGGAATGGGATTCAAATATGTAGCATCTGAGCTTCCAGAGAGTATGCAACAATTACAACCTTGGTAGGGTTTATGCCTAGAGAAAACTGTGGATTGCTAAAGATGGCAATGAAGTTCAGGACTTGTGAAGAGATCCATGGTGGACATCTGTGATTTTTCAGACCCTTTCCTACATACATTTTCTAGGTTAGTATTGAAACTATTGCATCAGCACAAGAGCCAGACAACCTCATTTTCAGATGTAATGGCAGCACCCACATATCTCTCACTTAAACCTGACAGTAATTATACAAGCAAAGTAAACACACATTGCACTGGGCTGTACTGTACATACCTGACTGGAATTGATGTGAAAGGTCTTTTGTATATATCAGCCAGCTTTTCCAGCACCACAAACGCTGTGGTAAATATCCTGTAGGTATGCAGGAAAGTGTTGAGGAAATCGATGCTGAGGAAGCGCAAGTCAGTCAATCTCTCCAAAAGACGCTCCACGCTGGCATAGCGGATCTGAGGGACCTTGCAGGAGTTCAGGGTTTTACTAAAACAGATATCCACATCATCTTTATGCAGTCGTGCGTCCGATCTAAAACATTCATAAACAGGAAGCTTGCCTCAGCTGGACAATTCCATGGTTTATATTATAAAATGATGGCTTTCAAAAATACAAGCTAAACTATAATACACCTACTAAAGTTAAAATTTGCCACTGGATATAGGAACTCTAATAAGCACAAATCACCATAAAAAAAACATATGAGTAAATCTTTGTTCTTTTCATGACACAGCGTTGTTATTATGGGGGTTAATGTGTGTATAGTATGTTTGAGCACATTTTTTAATGTAGTTTTTTATGCATGTTACCACAAATGCATTCTCCCACTAGACGTAATGTATATATCCTGTATATGAGTTAAGATGCATATCTGAAGGTGGCCTTAAACACCTCTTAATAGGAAACTTAAATCATTTTTATTCTTAAAGTGATTGTATCTATCTGTTCTTTAGTAAGGATGAAAACATTTGTATTGTTCTTTTTTGTTATCCACTTAAAGTGGTATTAAACCCAAAAACAAAAATGTAACATATTTCAATTTACTAATCCTTAAATGTGGTGTCTAAGGCCACAACCCCACAATGTACGTATATTATGTTATCCTCAGCTTCGAGAAGTTGCCTTATATGGGAAAATTGGAACAAAACTGGTGAGGGACAGGTGGAATGGCATAAACTAGCAGCTAAGGCATCTATAACATTTATAAAAACATCAAGTATTGAAGCAAATTATAAGGTGTTGGCACAATGATTCCATCCAGATCAGCCTCATATGTACCTGATGCATGACCAAATTGCTTCCAAGGAAGCTAACAGGAAAGCAAAGTACATCATATACTGTATGGTAGTCTTGTCCAAATGTCAGGCTATTCTGAATTAGAATATAATATTTTAATCCAGATAATTTCATATATTCTCACACAAATAAATCTTAGCAAGTCTCCATCCAAAGCAATGATAAACAGGTTTAAGGTAGAGATTCCTAGATGATCCAGGAGGCTGATATTCTTTATTTGTATAGAAGCTAGACACTGCATCTCCCATTTGATGTGGTAAAAGCTATGCTCTTCTATACAATGTTGAATGGAAAATTAACTATGGTACTAAATAAATAACGAGATGCAGGCCTTCAGCAGAGTCTGAGACCCAAGAATTCAATACCTTTCAGGGGCAAGGCAGTGAATAGGTGAATCAAATAAGGGAAGGGGAGAGAGATGAGGAAGGGGGAGGGGAGGAGAGGGAAGAAGGGGCAAGGGAGAGGGAAGGTGAAATGGGAGGGGAAAACACAAGGGAAGCACTCACATTTGCCACATCCGTATAGACTATAAAGGGAGGAAACACCTACTCACACAAGTGAATAAAGGTCGGACTTTAAGGCAGTGCGGAAGTATGTTAAAAAAATATATTTTAATACAAAAATAAAAGAATAGAAAAATACAAGTTACAGTTTTACAATATAAAAAAATACCAATGTTACTAGAATATAACCATGTTGATTATTGATTCGTAGAAGATAAACAAATCCTTTGAGTTGTCTAGTTTCACCGTTGGGCTTCTTCAGGACAAGACAAACAATTTTTTGGTACTATAGATATTGTTGCAATCTATTGCTTTGAAGACCCATCGTCAGGCTACGCGTTCAAATATTTCTTTATATGACCGTTGGGCTTGCCAAGGGCTATGTAGTTCAGGACAAGACTCCCGGGGCTCTGCCAAACAGATAAAAAGTAGCCCTTTTCTGGGGTTTAATTTTTTGGGGCCGAATCGCATATATAATCAGGCAACCACAGGAAAGAGATACTTGTAGTTTGAATTATCAATATTGTGACCTGCATCACCAGTCTATTGCATTGTCTGTGTTTGCCCCAGGATAACAATCCGTTTTGTACATTGTTACCCTGGGGCAAACACAGACGAATCGCTTTAACATATGCTGGTGATGCAGGTCACACTGATGGCTTAAATTGATCATTAAAACTACAAGTTGGATCTCTTTCCTGCATGGTTGCCTGATTATATATGCGATTCGGCCCCAGCTACAACTCCACTATTAAACTGCCCAGAAAAGGGGCTACTTTTTATCTGCTGATACTCTGGCAGAGCCCCCGAGAGTTACTTTGGTGGTCTGACGCACTACATAGCCCTTGGCACTTTGGACTATTATTGGCGGCATTACTATGTGGATTATTGATTCCCCATGTCGTCATATAAAGTGACTATTTCTATATTTGAACAACCTGGCACTGTTTGATGCCTGAAGTCTTGTGGATGGGTCTATTCACCACGATGCAATAGACTATGCAACAATATCTATAGTACCAAAAAATCCTGTTTGTCTCGTCCTGAAGAAGCCCAACGGTGAAACGCGTAGGCGACTTCAAAGGATTTGTTTATCTTCTACGAATCAATAATCCACATGGTTATATTCTGGTAACATTGGTATTTTTCTATATTGTAAAACTGTAACTTGTATTTTTCTATTCTTTTATTTTTGTATTAAAATATATTTTTTTTAACATACTTCCGCACTGCCTTAAAGTCCGACCTTTATTCACTTGTGTGAGTAGGTGTTTCCTCCCTTTATAGCAGTGAATAGGTGGTCCACCCAGCATGACAGAAACTCCCTCGCTGACCCTAACCCATTGCCCCTTGTTTCTATACCCAACATTTTTTCAATTTTTTTCACTTTTATTCACCAAGAGAATTCAGTACCTTATAATGTCCAAGGCACTTTTCTTACATATTTGATTTTACCTTGTGTTGTGGTATTATGTGTCTCTGCTACGGAAGGGCAATAGCAAATGGCTTTTGTAGTTCAGTGATGTTTGACTGACTTACTTACAGATAATGAGTGTGGAGAGACACAAACTATGTAAAATCTTGTGAGCAAATTTCCTTTGCCTAACAACTGTTACTAATTATAATAGGATTGTTGGAGAATGTTAACCACACTAGTTGTCTATATCAGCCCTCAAAAATTCCACTCTTTGCTCGCAAAATGCGAGTAGAATTTAGTCCAGGGCGAGTGAGGAGCGGGGGTGAACCAGGCTGACAGTTTCCTGGCTGAAGCAATGAGCCAGGAAACTGTCAGCCAAATGACACAGCGAGCGGCGGAGCTGGACTGCCCTGGCGCCGCTTTGAGCCATGGATGCAGCTCTCTCCTTCTCCTCCTCTCAGATCAGACACACAGTGCTTCTGCTGTGTGTCATGGAGCTGGGTCTGTGTCTGAGAAAACATTCAAGACTCTGAGGCACCCGGGTAACCAGAGCTGCGGTCAGGACAACTCACAGCCCTTCTAAGCAGGAATGACTGCTCAGAAACCTCGGGACTGCACTCTCCGCCCCCTGTACCTCCCCCAGCAGCATTTCAGCCTCTCTCCTGCAGGCTGCTGCTTGAGTGGGCGGGATGGGGATGTGCCTTTTCCCAGAGAAGACGCTCGTCTGGAAGAGGAAGATGCATGCACTTTGCAGCTGAGCAGAGAGAAGCCATGTGAAAGTTCCTGCAGGTGAGCTCTGCTGCTTGCACTACAGTGTGGATTGTTTACAGGCACCACTATGCTGAGTTACTGCTACCTAGCATAGAGGTGCTGTTAGCTGACAAAACAGATCTTCGTTCATGACATGTGAGAAATGTAACTCATTTAAAGGACTATGACTGGCCCTCAGTGTATACTCTCCTGTTCCCTCCCTTCCAGTGTATACTCTCATGATCCCCCCCCCCTCAGTGTATGCTCTCCTGTTCCCCCCCTTCCAGTGTATGCTCTCCTGTTCCCTCCCTTCCAGTGTATGCTCTCCTGTTCCCTCCCTTCCAGTGTATGCTCTCCTGTTCCCTCCCTTCCAGTGTATGCTCTCCTGTTCCCTCCCTTCCAGTGTATGCTCTCCTGTTCCCTCCCTTCCAGTGTATGCTCTCCTGTTCCCTCCCTTCCAGTGTATGCTCTCCTGTTCCCCCCCTTCCAGTGTATGCTCTCCTGTTCCCTCCCTTCCAGTGTATGCTCTCCTGTTCCCTCCCTTCCAGTGTATGCTCTCCTGTTCCCTCCCTTCCAGTGTATGCTCTCCTGATCCCCCCCTCAGTGTATGCCCTCCTGTTCCCTCCCAGTGTATGCTCTCCTGATCCCCCCCCAGTGTATGCTCTCCAGATCCCCCCCCCAGTGTATGCTCTCCTGATCCCCCCTCCCAGTGTATGCTCTCCTGATCCCCCCCCCCAGTGTATGCTCTCCTGTTCCCTCCCTTCCAGTGTATGCTCTCCTGATCCCCCCTCCCAGTGTATGCTCTCCTGATCCCCCCTCCCAGTGTATGCTCTCCTGACCCCCCCAGTGTATGCTCTCCTGATCCCCCCCCAGTGTATGCTCTCCTGATCCCCCCCCCCCAGTGTATGCTCTCCTGATCCCCCCCCCAGTGTATGCTCTCCTGATCCCCCCCAGTGTATGCTCTCCTGATCCCCCCCCAGTGTATGCTCTCCTGATCCCCCCCCAGTGTACGCTCTCCTGACCCCCCCCCAGTGAATGGTCTCCTGATCCCCCCCCCCTCCCAGTGTATGCTCCACTGATACCCCCCAGTGTATGCTCCACTGATGGGGCACACTAAGGCTGCATTGATGGAGCACCCGAAGGCTGCATTGATGGGGCACACTAAGGCTGCATTGATGGGGCACACTAAGGCTGCATTGATGGGGCACACTAAGGCTGCATTGATGGGGCACACTAATGCCGCGTACACACGGTCGTTTTTTGCGATGAAAAAAAACGACGTTTTTTAAAACGTCATTTAAATTGATCGTGTGTGGGCAAAACGTTGTTTTTTGTCTTCAAAAAAAAATTCCAACATGTTTGAATTTTTTGTGTCGTTTTTCAAAACGTCGTTTTTTGTTTCACAAAAAGTCACCGTGTGTAGCAAAAACGTCGTTCAAAACGACGTTTTTCAACCCACGCATGCCCAGAAGCTAGTTATGAAGCGAGCTTCAATGGAAAAGAGTGGTGAACGTAACCTTGCTTTTTGTGAAAAAACAATGGTGTGTATGCAAAATTGTCTTTGAAAAGTGACGTTTCAAAAACGTCGTTTTTTACTTCACAGAAAACGTCGTTTTTTTTTCATCGCAAAAAACGACCGTGTGTACGCGGCATAAGGCTGCATTGATGGGGCACACTAAGGCTGCGTTCACGGGTACAGATGGGTACTGATATGCTTTATGTTACTATTGTTAATATTTATTTTTGGAACGTAATTCTGCTTAAAATATTTAACAGTGTAATTTCATTAGATAATTGACAAGGTCGTGTTTAGGGGCGGACTTAGGGGTAGGGCAGGGGAGGTGTTGGGTGGGGCAACTGGTGGCGAGTAACTCATAAGGCCTGGCTAGTGGCTCAGGACTTGAAATTTTGAGCCCTGGTCTATATAGCAATGTTAATTTTTCTTTGGTTGCTGCTCTAGTTTTATTTTGTTTTCCCTTTTTTTACTGGTAAATGTGGCTAGTAACACTCTTCCTATCTTAGGGTGTTTCCATTCTGGATAAAGGAGCAACATAGACACATTTGGAGACCAGCATTGTCAATCTTGGGAGAAGGTAGTGATAGATGCCCCAGCAGATTTAGATGGACTTGCCTAAAAATAAAAGCCAAACTTTTTTTTTGTTTTTGTTTTTTCCTTTTTTGGTCTGTTAAAGGAAGTTGAAACACAAAGACTTACTGGCCAGATCAGATTAGAAAAATAAAGGAAAAAGAGCCTATAAAAGAAAGTGAATGCAGCCACCACATGTAAGAATTGACAAACTGCAATAAAATAGATTTTTGTTTAATACCACTTTAATCTTCTTTCCATTTGTGTCCTGTACCTTTATGCCACAAATGACCAGCTTAATCCACATATAATATACTATAGGAGACTTTCATGGTACAATTTTTAACTATCTTGATTATTACAAAGCCATCCAGATTTACTAAAGGAGCTAAGAATCTTCACACAATAAATTGTGTGAAGATTAATTGTGGTTATCCAATCCTATGCAGTTGAATAATGAACCCAAAATATATTCAGACTTTACATGTACCACTCAGGAAAGAATGCATAAATAATATACAATTTCAAACAAAACATTAAAAAAAAACATGTTCCACATGACATGCCCAACACCATTCCCTTGGTTGATTCCCATCCAAATCTTTTATCATTAATGCAATGTTATCTTGTGTATAGCACAACAATGGCCAATGGTGGAATGGCATCAGATCTCAATGCATCTCACAGACTCGGTCTGCTTCCTCAGGATGGAACAGTGAGGTCATTAACAGTTTTGTAGTGCTGTATGTATTTGTATCACAACCAGAACTACCTTCTGGTTGTTATATACTAAATACACAGAGCACTACAAAACTGTTTATTAATCTAAATTATTAATAATTAATCATTTTATAAATGTTGAAGCTATCTTTTTCCAAAATGTATCTGAACTGGTTCATTTTGTTGCTTACATTCTCCTCACCAACTATGGGGAAAAAAGTCTCAAATGCTGTCCATTCACTATCAATTGTCAGTGAAGCATATGACCATCTCTTACCTGATCATGTGTGGAACTGTGACCTTAGAGTTCTCCTCAAACACGTTGCTCATCAAGCCATTGCATCTAATATTCTCAATACACTGTCAAGAAAAAAAAAGTATGGTGGCCACAGTGTCTTAAACATATATGATGGCTTACATTTTCCGCCTGAGAAAAAAATTATAAGCAATCTCTACAACAGGGGTAGGCAACCTTAGAGAGATGGAGATCTACTTAAACAACACTGATGAAGTCAAAGATCACCGGGCACAGTGTCCTGTTGTTAGGGCCAGAAAGGCATGTTCCATGTGTGTCTGCACTTCCTTTGTGATATACTTCGGGTGATAATACATTGTTAACCCCAAACATAGATCACAAATGCAGTGTGTTTGTGAGCACAAAAATAAGTATTACAAGAGAGTGCAGGGTTCATGAGGGCATTACACTAAGAATGCAGGGTTCAGAAGTGTGTTACGCTCAGAATGCAGTGTTCAGAAGTGCGTTATGCTCAGAATGCAGGGTTGAGAAGTGCGTTACGCTCAGAATGCAGGATTGAGAAGTGCAATGCACTCAGAATGCTTGGCTCAGGAGTGCATTACGCTTAGAATAATGCAGAGAGGAGTGCACTACACTCAAAATGCTGGGATGAGGAGTGTGTTACGCTCAGATTGCAGTGATCAGGAGTGCTTTGCGTTCAGAATGCAGGGTCAAGGGTTTCATTGCACTCAAAATGCAGGGATCAGGAGTGCGTTATGCTCAGAATGCAGGGATCGGGAGTGCGTTGCACTCAGAATGCAGGGATCAGGAGTGCGTTGCACTCAGAATGCAGGGATCAGAAGTGCGTTTTGCTCAGAATGCAGGGATTAAGAGTGTGTTACACTCAGAATGCAGAGTTGGGGGTGGTGATGTTAAGGGTGCTAGAGGACACTGCTATGGGGGTGACCCTGCCCATAGCAGTGTCCACTGCCCCCTTCACATCACCTCCTCCCACATAGCAGTGTCCTCTTCTTCCCCCTCTAGCAGTGACCTCAGGACCCCTTCACTCCTATAGCAGTGTTCCATAGCATAGTTCAATTGCATCCTACCTCTGCACACAGCGGAGATCAGGAGAAAGCACAGTTCTGGACAGGGGACGGGAGCTGGCCGAGTGACTTCTCATATTAACAAAGCGTGATTGGTTGCTTAGGACCTAGCAACCAATCACCTGTGGGTTAACGTAAAAAGTTAACTTGGACCCCTCCTCCTCCTGCCCTCTGTCTTTAGCTGTGCTGGCTCTCACTCCCCGCTGTTCACTGGTGACAGCGGCGAAGGCAGGTCGTGGAGAGAGGAAAGAACCAAAGGCGTGGCTGGTGGCGGAGAGAACCAGTCCAGTACCTGCGGTGCAGACCTGTTTGCGGTCTATCTGTCACTTGTCTGCAGTCGACAGGTAGCCCGTGAACGATGGGTTGCTGACCCCCGCTCCTTCCTTTATTTATGTCATTGTGTATGTCAAATCCTAGATGAAATTCCCACCAGGGATGATGTCTACATGGATTTTGTGTGCTTGTCCTTGTTTGAACTTTCTCTGTCTTGACAGTTCAAAAACACATTTTTCATTTAAGTGGTTTGCGCTCAAAATAAGCAATGGACGGTATGTGTGTGCCTGTGTTGGTATGACTTAATAATAATTAATTTAACAACAATACATGTTATACATTTATCCAGATACATTATCTTACTTCTTACATTCACCCACCCAAAAGAGAGATAGAAGAAAAAAAAAACACAAACCCGCCCCCCCCCCTTACCATACTCCTCCCACTCCTTCTCAACCCCACAGATACCCAACCATCTCCCATGTTGGATCATCTTTAATTTTCATGGTCCCAAGCCTCTACCCATCCTTTTCCAAATAGCATTACATTTATCTCTACTCCCTCTATGTGTATAAGTGAATTCCTCCTTTATTACAGTTTCTTTAATTTGTATTCTCCATTCTTCAACCATCGGGGGGTATTTAGATATCCATTCCTGGGCTATTCGTTTTCGAGCCTGGAACAGGCCTATCGTCATTGCAATATAGGTATTCTTGGAAATATTTGGTTCCTCCATTATGTTTAATAGGCATATTTTCGGGTCTAGTGGCATTTCTATACACAATACAGTGTTTATATTTTTAGGGGCATCTCCACAGCATGTGTAACAGCTTGGCTGGTGCACCATTACACCGTGGGCATAAAATGGATTCCCTACGTTAACTTTTCAGTGGTTGACAGTGATACCTTTGGAATCGTGGTTAAGACCTCCGACCACTGAGCATCAGTCAGTTCTCCCAGGTCTCGTTCCCACTGTGCCCTAGCCGGTACTGTTACTGATTCCTTAGGTTTATTCTGCAGTATCTCATATACTTTAGAGATAAGATGGTATGATGTTTTAAGACATTAGGCAATAACGTCCTTCAAGGTTATGGACTGATGTGAATGGCACTATATATTCTGTAAAATGCCTTATCAGTATAGTGTAGCTCTCAACTGGCCAGAGCCATTTCACTGTTTGCCACAGTGAGGTAAAGTAAAGGGTTTTTCCTCCAAACATAGGAACAATGTTGGATATGATCATTACCGGAGTATTGCTATTAAGTTATGCTTTTAATTGTGTCATCAAGGACCCAGGGCAAAAAAAAAGTGCAAATCATATAAAAAAGTACTCTTCAAGAGCTGTTATTGATCCCTGTTCCTGAATGCTGAACTCAGTTCCAATGTTCCTATGCCATACTTACCTGCTCTGTGCAATGAGGCTCTCTCTTCATTGGCTAACTAGCTGTGACTGACAACAGCATTAGCCAATGGCTCCCACTGTTGTGTGAGCCAGTGAGGAGAGAGACCTGGGAAAGCCTCTGCTCTCATGCACATTGCTGGATCAAGATGGGGCTCTGGTAAGTATAAAGTGGGGAACTGCACCCAGAAGTTTTTTTACCTTAATACATAGAATGCATTAAGGTAAAAAACATTCTGCCGTTAGAATCACTCTAAATGTCAAGGTTCCTTTTATATTTTATGGTTTAGCTTGCCATGATTGAAATTCTTACCTGACTAATGTCACTGGTCCAAGCAGCTTTTTCTTGACGTGAAGGAGCCAAAAGGACCACAGTGAAGGGCGTTGCATCTACTGATTCCACCACAATTTTAAAATCCAGATGGCCAAACACATATGCAGACCCCTTTGCTTAAGAGAGTAAAATTATTATTACAACATAAAGGAGGAAAATGATTGTGCAAAATCATATACTGTGTATCTCCTAATGCATCTCTTTTCCTGAATATTTTATAAGGATTCATGACTACAATTCAGCATGTTTAGTCTAAATATATATCCACAGACTTTGCTGTACTCATAAATCATGTTATTTTAGTCTGGTGCAAGAAAATGCTTGTGAAATTACTACAAATTAACACACTATTTGCAGGATGATGCCTTGACAAGAGGGTAATAAGACTCTGCTCTTCTCCAGAAAGATCAGTTCATGCAGGGGAGGGCTGGCAGCCTTAGGCCTGGGGGGCAAGTCCAGTCAAGTGGCCCATAGAGCGTGGAAAAGTGATGGATCGAGGATGGAGTGATGGATAAGAGTCCGCACAGAGCCCCTCTTACATCAGAGTCCGCACAGAGGCCCCCCTTACATCAGAGTCCGCACAGAGGTCCCCCTTACATCAGATTCCACACAGAGGCCCCCCTTACATCAGAGTCCGCACAGAGCCCCTCTTACATCAGAGTCCGCACAGAGGCCCCCCTTACATCAGAGTCCACACAAAGGCCCCCCTTACATCAGAGTCCGCACAGAGGCCCTCCTTACATCAGAGTCCGCACAGAGCCCCTCTTACATCAGAGTCCGCACAGAGGCCCCCCTTACATCAGAGTCCACACAGAGCCCCCCCTTACATCAGAGTCCACACAAAGGCCCCCCTTACACCAGAGTCCGCACAGAGGCCCTCCTTACATCAGAGTCCGCACAGAGGCCCCCCTTACATCAGAGTCCGCACAGAGGCCCCCCTTACATCAGAGTCCGCACAGAGGCCCCCCTTACATCAGAGTCCACACAGAGGCACCCCTTACATCAGAGTCCGCACAGAGGCCCCCCTTACATCAGAGTCCACACAGAGGCCCCCCTTATATCAGAGTCCACACAGAGGCCCCCCTTACATCAAAGTCCGCACAAAGGCCCCCCTTAGATCAGAGTCCGCACAGAGACCCCCCTTACATCAGAGTCCTTGTGTCCGTGCAGAGAAAGAAGGGGATGTCAGCTCTGGTGTGCGCTGAGACTGAGCTATGTGTGAGACAAGACATAGCTCAGCTCTGCAGCCATCTACCTCGGAGCTGACACGGCCACAGCTGCACAGTGGGAGGGGAGCAGCGGCCGTGACCTGTGTTAAACAGAGCTCCAGCAGGCATATTCCTGCTCTGCAAAAACAGCATTTGGTAGTGGCGGCCGGTGGCTGTGAATAGTGTCACCAGCCCGGGGGGAGATTTCCACCCTGGCCCCCCTGCCAGCCCTCCCCTGAGTTCATGTGAACCATGCCCCAAACTTCTAGAAGTTCCAGAGCATTAGGCTGTAATTAGGCTGTAATTGCAGTCAAATGTGCTTTAACAAAGTATTGAGTCAGGCTGGGTTCACACTTGTCCGACAAACTCTCCTACGTTGGGAGCTCATGTCGCATGACATGTGAAAATCAATGTTTCCCTATGAGAGCCGTCTTAACTGGTCCTACACAAGTCGGTCCGACTTTGAAAATGCTCCCTGTACTAGTTTGGTCCTACATTGATCCTACTTCAGCCCATTGAATATCATTGAAGTCGGACCAAAGTAGGAGCCTTGTCCTAACCATCCGACTTTTGACATCTAAGGCTGGGTTCACACTTGTTCCGACAACGCTCCTACATTGGGAGCTCATGTCGCATGACGTGTGAAAATCAATGTTTCCCTATGAGAGCCGTCTTAACTGATCCGACACAAGTCTGTCCGACTTTGAAAACGCTCCCTGTACTACTTTGCTCCGACATTCATCCTACTTCAGCCCATTGAATATCATTGAAGTCGGACCAAAGTAGGAGCCTTGTCCTTATCAGACATCCGACATGTGATTACAGCAGCAGTAAAAGGAATTTATCTCACTCTGGGATTGTTTTGATTGGTCAAAGAACAAGTCAGACTATCACAAAGTCGGTTCAAAGTAGTATCCTGTTCATGAAAGTCGGATGGATGTAGGACCAATGTAGGATGAATGTAGGACAGATGTCGCAGAGCAAAGTAGGATGAAAGTTGTACTGCTGTCGTGTACCCAGTCCTTATCGGATGTCTGATAAGGACAAGGCTCCTACTTTGGTCCGACTTCAATGATATTCAATGGGCTGAAGTAGGATGAATGTCGGAGCAAAGTAGTACAGGGAGTGTTTTCAAAGTCTGACAGCCTTGTGTCGGATCAGTTAAGACAGCTCTCATAGGGAAACATTGATTTTCACACGTCATGCGACATGAGCTCCCAATGTAGGAGTGTTGTCGGAACAAGTGTGAACCCAGCCAAAGGGTCTGCATACTTAAGTACATGTGATATTTCAGATTTTTCTTTTTAATACATTCACAGACTTTATTCACTTTGTCATTGTGGGGTACTGAGTGTAGATTAATGAGGAAAAAAAAAACATTTCAACAACTGTAGTATCAGGTTGCAATACAACAAAGTTTAAAAAAGTGAATGGGTCTTAATACTTTAGAAAAGCACTGTATAAAAATTTAATTAATCGGTCTTTAGTTACTTGGTAAAGAATTCCCCTTGACCCCCAGGGGCATATTAGAGACCAGAGACCATATTAGAGACCATATTAGACTCCAGAGGCCAGGTAGGCCAACATTTCATCCCAGAGTTTATGGTAAAAGGTGGGGGGAGTGAATCATTGGGCACCAGTCACTTTAGGAAATAAGCTAAATTTAATTGTCAGCACTTGTTCAAAAGGGGAGGGTTTAGGGAATCAGTTAGTAGTACCCTTGCTGACGGGTAGACGGTTTATTACTAGACTAGTCACCAGGCCACTTTGAGGCTCCAGCCTCACACTACTTTTCAGGACACCTCCAACAGCAGAGTTTCTTCCCCTGGTACCCTAGCTCGAGTTTTGCTTTCCTCTTTCAAAGTAGGACAGGTTCAGACTTCAGCCCAAATCTTTAAAACAAGTGTAGGCCCTCCATAGGCCGCAGGTCTGACAACACCCCTCCCACAGTATAAGCCTTGGGTGGAAAGACCCTCTCCTCAAGTTAACCCAAATAATTATATCTTTCCTTGACATGCAAAACTGGTAACAAAACTGCTAGTGGTTGGCCAGAGAAAGACACAAACACTCATAATCCAGCACTATTGCTTCTCCCATCTCCATTACCAAAGACGCAGCTAGGCAGCAATAAATGTGATAGACACTACTGTTTTCGGCAGGGTGGCTACAGGTGTAACAATTTTCCTAAGACTGTTTACCTCCTACAGTCTGCAAGCAATATGCTTGCTCACCTTTTCTTCCTCATATCCTCCTTCTGGTTAGATTGTGATGTGCTTGCCCTGCACCACCTGTTGACAGCCATTCAGTATATCCAATCTACTGCTCTGGTGTCTGCTTTAGATCTCATAATCAACCCTCTTTTCTAAACCAAAAATAACTAAAATAAGCTAAAAGATACGTTTTCACTAGAGGAGACATTAGCAGCCATTTTTATGCAGTGATACATCAGTTGGGTGTATTCCAATGCCATGATTTCAGAGGTGGGAGGTTATTGCAAAAAAAAGTATTAGATATGCTCACAACTAAAAAGTAAGGCAGATATACAAAGTATATATGGAGTTGCGATATCATAAAGATATTGGGCCAGATTCAGGTACACTTAAATTTGCGCTGCGTAATCGAAATACTCTACGCTGCCGTATTTTACCAGGCTCTACATCGAATTCTGGTAGATTTTTGCCCGTACGCTACGGCGGCGTAGTCTATTTCTCGCCGCGTAATCGAAATACGTGATTAGGGGGCGTGAAGAATTTAAATTAGGCGCGTCCCCGCGGCGATCGAACTGCGCATGCTCCGTTCAGAAATTTCCCGCCGTGCATTGCGCGAAATCACGTCGTTACGTAATTTTTTGTTTGAGTAGCGTCGTTTACGGACATTCCTATTCCCGGACGACTTACGTAAAAAATAATAAAAGACGTGGGAAAACGTTGAAATTCGACGCGGGAACGACGGCCACACTTAACATGGGCTGTCTAATATTAGAGCAGCAAAAAGCTGGTATAGTGTTATGCAAAAAAAAGATGACTAAAGATGCCGTAAGAGATTGCGATTGAAGATCGTAATTTCGGGGATCGCCGGCAAAAGCTCATTAGCATACCCCGACGCGGAAAACGACGGGAAGTCCACCCAGTGGCAGCAATTTTATTGCAGCGTAGATCCGAAGGCGTACGAACACGTAATCCAGTCGAATTGAAGCCCGCAGCCGTCTATTCATGGTTTGAGGTTTCAGACTAGCTAAAAAACGTGCGTAATTTGAAAGTACTCCAGTCTAACACCAGTTAGACAGGAGTTACGGCTCTCTGAATCTGGCCCATTGTTCCTGGAGTTTTGCTTTAACAGTTTATTTCCTTTGACCTAAAACAATGGTAAAAAGAAAGTTGAAGAAATATTGCTGAATGAATTGACAATCCCTAGTCTTGTTTTCTGTGTTCCAGAAGGGTGAGAAGGATTCCATAAACCCACACCCCCTTCTGTGTAACTAATGAAGTGGCAGTGATAGATACTGAAAAAGTCAGAGGGAGCCTGTCACTGATTCGCCTTACATCATTTATACTACAACAAAGACAGAAGAACATGGGGGGATAAGATGGAAAATACTGGGCCTCCATGTAAACTTTGAAGCTTGAAAGTCATGCTGTTTCCTGGTTATAGCTGATGTCTGCACCGTTTGCCACTTTCTAATTTTCCGCGAAAGTTGGCCCCATAAAATAATCCAATCTTCTTTGTACACAGTTAAAGATTTCTGGTGGTTTAAAGCAGAATTCTACTAATTAGTATTTAGATAATAACATGGCAACCTAACGCAACCTCATAGTCATTCAAGAGCTGCACAATTTACTGTGAATAGAGATTACTGTTATAGTGGTGTCCTTGTGCTTGTAACTGACAACCTTATTCACAGCGTTTTGACTTTTGCTTCTTTTGTGTTGCCACTACTCTAGCACCTTGTTCCATAGCAGAATAAGCTTGAACCATTAAAGAAGAACTAATCTACCAAGATGTAACAGGGGCTCTCCTTGTTTTGCTCCAAATGGAGCTTTTAGTCAGTAAAGTTGATTTAGAGACTATTCACCCAGCAAAGTGAATATTAATTTTGCAAAGTGAATGTAAGTAGATAATGTGAACCTGTGTTTACTTTTAATAATATAATGTGAAAGTTAAGTGATCTTGCTAGCTGGGTTTATGCGAACAGCGGCAGACAGGAGCCCTGTACAAAGCAAAGAGAGGCTGACATGGGCCGGAGTTCCTCACATGAGGAAAAAAATTGAATTTTTCACGTCATGAAAAACGGTTGTGTGTACGCGGCATTAAAAGTTTGCTAAGAATGGTTGATAAACTCTATGGGCTAGATTCAGATAGAATCGCGTAACTTTCCGGCGGTGTAGCGTATCTCATTTACACTACGCCTCCGTAACTTTGAGAGGCAGGTGCCGTATTCACAGAGAACTTGCACCCAAAGTTACGGTGGCGTAGTGTAAATGTTTAGGCGTAAGCCCGCGTAATTCAAAGTAGGCTGGTAGTGGGCGTGTTGTATGTAAACTAATCGTGACCCACGAACAAGCTGCGCATGCACCGGCCGTGGACGTATCCCAGTGCGCATGCTCCAAAATCACATCGGAAATATTCATTGATATCGACGTGAACGGAACTTACGCCCAGCACCATTCCCAAACGACTTACGCAAACGACGTAAACGACATACAATTTGACGCTGTTCCGACGTCCATACTTAACATGGGCTGCGCCTCATATAGCAGGGGTAACTTTACGCCGGTCGAACGCCTACGTAAACGACCTATATCAATACGACGGGCGCAACTACGTTCGTGAATCGGCGTATCTACCTAATTTGCATATTCAGCGCATAAATCTACGGAAGCGCCACCTAGCGGCCAGTGTAAATATGCAGTTAAGATCCGACGGCGTAAGAGACTTACGTCGGTCAGGTCTTGCCTAAATTCCCGCGTATCTGATTCTTTGAATCAGGCGCCGAGATACGACGTTGTAAGTCCTTTCTGAATCTAGCCCTATGAGGGTAGGTTTAAAGCCCAGTTGAAAAAATAATTAACAGAGTCAGTGAGGTAGTGTGAAAGCTGTTTATTGGAGCACTGTACAGGGGGCGTGTCAGAGCTATGTGATGAGCAGCAGTCTGGCTATCAAGCATGCTGCCATCACAGGGTATTTTGACTCTAGCTGCAGCAAATAGAACAGCTAAACATCAAAGGACAACACATGTATTGCTGTTTTTGCAGTCAGGCTACATTACAGTAACAATATTCCAAATTTAAGCTTTAAAACAGACAGGTTTTATGTTTTAAATTATACGTGCAAAAAAATGCTTCCATGTATGTCTAGTACACATAGACATTGAATGCAAAATAGTAGGCGGCGTACACACGACCGAGAAACTCGTCGGGCGAAACTCATCGTTCCGCCCGTCGAGTTCCTAGTTCGGCAGTCAAAAAGCTTGTCGAGCCAAATTTTCCCATTGAACAACGAGGAAATAGAGAGCATGCTCTGTTTTTGGCTCGACGAGCTTCCCGACGGGATGCTCGGCGAAAAGTGTACACACGACCGGTTTTCTCGGCAGAATACGTCTCCCATCGAGGTTCTCCCTGGATTCTGCCGAGAAACTCGGTCGTGTGTACGGGGCCTTAGAAAAGCGTCTATAGTGAAAAGTGAAAATAGCCATCACTCTAAGGCCTTGTACACACGATCAGTCCATCCGATGAGAACGGTCTGAAGGGCAGTTGTCTTAGGTTAACCGATGAAGCTGACTGATGGTCTGATGTGCCTACACACCATCAGTTAAAAAAAACGATCATATAAGAACGCGGTGACGTAAAACACAACGACGTGCTGAAAAAAAGTTCAATGCTTCCAAGCATGCGTCGACTTGATTCTGAGCATTCGCGAGTTTTTAACCGATGGTCATGCCTACTAACGATCAGTTTTGACCTATCGGTTAAGAGTCCATAGGTTAATTTTAAGTTGACTTTTTTTTAACCTAAGGTTAAATAACCTATGGGGCCTACACACGATGGGATTTGACTGATGAAAACGGACCATCAGACCGATCAGTCCATCCGATGGGAACAGTCCTAAGGACCGTTTTCATCGGTTAACCCGATGAAGCTGACTGATAGTCTGATGTGCCTACACACCATCGGTTAAAAAACGATCGTGTTAGAACGCGATGACGTTTACGTGTTTTAACACAACAACGTGCTAAAAAAATGGAAGTTCAATGCTACCAAGAATGCGTCGACTTGATTCTGAGCATGCACGGCCTTTTAACCAATGCTTTTGCATACTAACGATCGGTTTTGACCCATCGGTCAGGAGTTCATCGGTCAGATTTTATAGCAAGTTCTCTTTTTTTGACCGAAGGATAACTGACCGATGAGGCCCACACACGATCGGTTTGGACCGATGAAATGGTCCTTCAGTCCGTTTTCATCGGTTTTGACTGATCGTGTGTACGCGGCCTTAAAGTTATTCCAAAGCCTAAAAATTTTTACCTGAATGTATTTCCTGCATTAAAGCAGTTGTAAAGTCTCATGGTTTTTCACTTTAACCCCCCTGGCGGTATTCCCGAGTCTGACTTGGGGATACATTTTTGTGCTGCGATCGGTAACCCCAAGTCAGACTCGGGCTTGCCTCGCAGCATCCGCAGGCAGGGTTTTCTTACCTTGTCGCTGGATCCAGCGATGCATCCACGCTGTGTGAGCGAGCAGGTGCTCTCGCGATTCTCACAGTGCCTTTGTGTGCCATCGATCTCCGTTCCCTGCGACTATATGACACACGGGAGCGGAGAACGACGCCAAATTCAAAAACGTAAACAAACACATTACATACAGTATACTGTAATCTTATAAAATACAGTACTGTATGTAAAAAATACACACCCCCTTGTCCCTAGTGGTCTGCCCAGTGTCCTGAATGTACTTTTATATAATAAAAACTATTCTTTCTGCCAGCAAACTGGAGATTGTCCATAGCAACCAAAAGTGTCCCTTTATGTCAAAAATGGTTTTAGATCAGCTAGAAAACAGCGATAATAAATGATAATCACTTGCAGAATTGAGCGATAACGATTTGTGGGGAAATTCGTCATAAAAAAATAAAAGTAATGACAGCGACAATTCTGCAACTGAGCAAATTTCAGTGATTTTGATTTGATTACATTATTGACACATTTTTATTATAATTATATTATTATATGTTATAATTATTTATAATTATTTATTATATTGTAATTTATAATTTTGTTTTAACAAAAAAATTCATACCCGGGATGCCTACTAGACTCTTGTTTGGTCAGATTTAAGTGAGTTATTCCAAAGAATTATAAGCCTACGGTATAAAACGCCAAATTTCCTTGCAAATAATGGTACCTAAAATCTGAAAGAATTATACCGCCAGGGAGGTTAATGCATTGTATGCATTAAGATGAAAAATCTTCTCTGCTGCAGCTGCCCCCTCCCCCCCATAAACCCCCTTTTTCGTTCCAGCGACAAGCATGAGCCCAGCTGCTCCATCCGTTGTCTCGGGTCCTCATTGGATAGATTGATAGCAGCGGGAGCCATTAGCTCCCACTGCTATCAATCAAGTCCAGTGACATGGGAGCGGGGCTGAGTCCCACTGTCTGTGTCAATGGACGCAGCAGCAAGACTCGGAAGCGGGTGCCCCCATGGAAAGTGGCACTCTGTGGGAGCACTCGATGAAGAGGAGGGGCCAGAAGCGCCACCATGGGGAGCCCAGAAGTGGTGGATCGGAGGTGCTCTGTGCAAAACCCTTGCACAGAGCAGGTAAGTTTAACATGTTTGTTATTATAAAAAATTTTTTTTTTTAAATCACTTTAAGGTAAAAAATGTATTAGTATCGCCCCCTCACACTACCATTGCACATAGTAGGTAGGTACTGTATAGCATGTTTGTAATTTGACTTTATAGTCACTTTAACAGCACCCTACTCAGTTCACATGAAGGGCAATTCAAGTGAGACAGACTTTACTGTCAGATTTGTCCAGTCAAGTTCATTATGATGGAACACAGTATGAAACAATGTTAATTGTGTACTAGATCACACAGCTCATTCTTCTTTTATAGCGGAAGTGATATAGAGTGCACAGCAGAGGGGAAGAATACATGTTGAGCCTACATCCTACAGTATCTGCAGCAGGATCAGCGCTAAGGTTTAACAACAGCCAACCATTCCATCCCTCAAGGGCCAATAAGAGCACTGTCTACTTTCCACTGTCAAAAGTATTGATGGAACATTGTTCTAAAGTTACCCCAAAGATAACAAAGTGAACATAATTTCATAGAGGCGCACAGATGAGTGGTTTCTGGATAATAAGAGTAACAGCAGATAACTTTAGGCTGGACCAGCACGGAGAAATATGAATTCCTTTTATCCTACAATCTATATTGTTTTTTTAGAGACATGTTAAAAACAGATAAATGTATCGCTGAGGGCACATAGCTCCCATGGGAGGCTTTTTGCTAGTTTTAGAAGTGCTTTGCTTTTAACACATTTAATGCTGAGTTACTGTAATTAAAGCAGAAAAGCAGGCAGCAAATAGAGCCCTTCACTGAAGTGCTAATGTAATGCAGGAAACAATGCCATTACACTAAAATAGAAGCGTTTAATAAATATGTCTTATTTAGACTTTCCGTATGCCAACTGCCAGACTTAGATGGAATTTTAAGAAGGCCTTTGGGCCGGATTTCAGCATCTTTACCAGTCATTCATTACAAGTTTACTCCTAACAACTGGTCTCTGCATAAAATGGGCAAAAAAAATAAAAAATTAAACTGAGAATTCCTGGAATTAATAAATTGTCACTAAATAAATTGGGGTGTGCAAACCTAAAGCTCAGACAAAATAAAAAACACAAACGCACATGACTTAGGCCTCGTACACACGATCAAATCTGTCTGCTGGAAACGGTCGGTCCGACCGTCCCAGCAGACAGATTCGCCCGTGTGTACGGGCGAGCCGACGGATTTGGCCAGCCGACAGATTTCAAAGCATGCTTTGAAATCTGTCGGCTGGGAACCCGTCCGCCCGACATGTCTGCTGGTTAGTATGCTAACCAGCAGACATGTCTTCTCGCACACACGCCGAATGATTTCGACGCATGCGCGGAAGTGTTTTACTTCCTGGTGCGGTGACGTGGCGGCGTCAACGTCACCGCCACGTCACTGACACGTCAGCGCGCTGTCTGCTGGCGGGGATTTTGGTTTGTTCGTGTGTACACGCGAGCAAACCAAAATACAAGCAGACAGATCTGTTCAAATCGGTCAGTCCGACCGATTTGAACAGATAGATTGCCTTGTGTGTACGAGGCCTTACAGTCAGTAGGATGTGTCCTTGTTACCTCTTCTGTTAGGTAACATCCTCATAAATTCTCCTTCATGTACAGGTAAGCCTTATTATAGGCTTATAAAATCAAAAAAATGCTGCGCTGCACTGACATATGTATCATAAATCCAATATCAATTGTGACCATTCCTCTTAATGTGAAAAATAAGTGAAACGTGGATATCGTGACAGATCTAAAGATAACACATTTTAATACAAATAATAATAATCATAAAGTCCATGTGTGTCAAACTTGCACCCGAAGTGTGTTTGAAAAAAGTTCGTAGAGTAAGATCAAACAAAGGGCACCTCCACCTCTAGTAAAATTGCCTGCTTACCGACTCCCAATGATCTTATTGCTAAGATCACGATCGCATGTAGCTCTATGTTTCTATGGTAGGCTTGCTTCTACTGGTCATCTACTGTTCAACTCCATATGTAGGTAAACCATACATCGGTGCATGCCAGATCCCGGAGTGTAGAAAAAACGAGAAGGCCAAAATAGAGTAGTACCGTAGATAAATTCTATGTTTAATAATAATAAAAATACACTCACATGGTAGGTGTACAAGATTAGCGTCTTAAATTAATGTAGCCGGCCGGCTAAAACACTCGCTCGTCCTTCCGGATAGTCGATAGCGGTGACGTCAGCACGCCGCTTTCCCTACGCCGTTTCGTCACAGATGACGTCTTCCAAGGGCACGAGCGGCGCGCTGACTCGCCGCTAATTGTACATTTGCATGGCCAATCGGACCGCCCAGTTCTGACATCCGGGAGTTCACGATCCTCATCCACCATATTGGAGATGGGACATTTGCCCTTACTAGTTGTGACTCGATGACAAAATGGCCATATTGGCATTATATAAGGCCAGATTGAAAAGATTGTATGCACAAAACTTCTAAAGGGACTTGGTATTTGGCCTAAAGTAATAGTAAAGATGACAGAGTAAACCGTTGGTCGGTGAACACTAAATCATCGTCACTGCTATAGAATGAGACGCGCACAGTGTTATAAATTAACCCCATGATGCATGAAACGAATCTAACATCTTCATCACTAGGGGCTCTGTTTGCAACACGTTAATTACTATTGTGCAAGTACGTTCTCAGTTAAATAAAAATTCATATTGTTTTAAAACATTTGATTGATAAAATAATGTAATAAAAAATATAATAATTAATTACAGGTCCACCTCTAGGATACAGAGTGATCCCAAGAGGGGTGTCGGAGAAGCAGAGATTGTCCTGGATACCCACCTTCTTGGGGTCTATGAAAGATTGGTCTACTACATCCCTCATTGCTTTAATATTCTGGATCAGACCATAGGATATATGAGATCTCGGGGGATTAGGGAGGTGATTTGGGACAAACTATATTACCTATGGGGTTCTGACTTATCTTAATAGTTCTCATGTCTCTTTGCAGTTCAATAAGTACTACCCTCTGGGGTTAAAAATGTTGGAAACGATAAACACTGAATGTACCTGTTTATTCTCAAATGTATGTTCAGCTATAATATTTACTGTGTTATTTGACGCATAGCTGTATATTTTATATTTTTTTGTTTTGAAAATAAACTTAAACTTTAATGATAAATTTTTTTTATCTACGGTACTACTCTATTTTGGCCTTCTCATTTTTTCTACACTCCGGGATCTGGCATGCACCGATGTATGGTTTACCTACATATGGAGTTGAACAGTAGATGACCAGTAAAAGCAAGCCTACCATAGAAACATAGAGCTACATGCGATCGTGATCTTAGCAATAAGATCATTGGGAGTCGGTAAGCAGGCAATTTTACTAGAGGTGGAGGTGCCCTTTGTTTGATCTTACTCTACGAACTTTTTTCAAACACACTTCGGGTGCAAGTTTGACACACATGGACTTTATGATTATTATTATTTGTATTTAAATGTGTTATCTTTAGATCTGTCACGATATCCACGTTTCACTTATTTTTCACATTAAGAGGAATGGTCACAATTGATATTGGATTTATGATACATATGTCAGTGCAGCGCAGCATTTTTTTGATTTTATAGGTAATTTATGTGTATCGCACATTGTTTATGCAGCAGCAGCAACCAATCACTTTATTGTTTTGTTAAAGACCTGCGCAGTAATTTTTTCCACAGATACATAACTTATTATAGGCTTACCTGTAGGTGAAAGTAAAAAAAAAAAGGGTATACAACCGCTTTAATTAGTTCACAGGAAAAAAAAAAAGGTGTTAACCACTTAAGACCCGGACCTTTAGGCAGCTAAAGGACCTGGCCAGGTTTTGCGATTCGTCACTGCGTCGCTTTAACAGACAATTGCGCGGTCGTGCAACGTGGCTCCCAAACACAATTGGCGTCCTTTTTTTCCCACAAATAGAGCTTTCTTTTGGTGGTATTTGATCATCTCTGCGGTTTTTATTTTTGTGCTATAAACAAAAATAGAGCGGCAATTTTGAAAAAAATGCAATATTTTTTTACTTTTTGCTATAATAAATATCCCCCAAAAATATATAAAAAAACTTTTTTTTTCCTCAATTTAGGCCGATACGTATTCTTCTACCTACTTTTGGTTAAAAAAAAACCGCAATAGGTGTTTATCGGTTGGTTTGCGCAAAATTTATAGCATTTACAAAATAGGGGATAGTTTTATTGCATTTTTATTCATTATTTTTTTTTACTACTAAAAGCGATTTTTCCGTGACTGCGACATTATGGCCGACACTTCAGACAATTTTGACACATTTTTGGGACCATTGTCATTTTCACAGCAAAAAATGCATTTAAAATGCATTGTTTATTGTGAAAATGACAGTGCAGTTTGGAAGTTAACCACAAGGGGGCGCTGAAGGGGTTATGTGTGACCTAATGTGTGTTTACAACTGTAGGGGGGTGTGGCTGTAGGTGTGACATCATCGATTGTGTATCCCTATAAAAGGGATCACACGATCATTGACGCCGCCACAGTGAAGGACAGGGAAGCCGTGTTTACACACGGCTCTCCCCGTTCTTCAGCTCCGGGGACCGATCGCGGGACTCCAGCGGCGATCGGGTCCGCGAGTCCCCGAGCTTTGGACCGGGTCATGGGAGCGTGCCGCGGGCGTGTACCTGTGACCCACGGCTGGGTACTAGCACAGGACGTACCTGTACATGCATGTGCCCAGCCGCTGCCGATGTATATGTGCAGGAGGCGGTCCTTAAGTGGTTAAAGTGGTGTTCCACACAAATGGAACGTCTGCTTTAAGTGTAGGTGAACCCCTGACATGCCACATTTGGCATGTAATTATAATTTTTTTGAGAGGGGGGGGGGGCGGGTACCCCGTTTTTAAAAGGCACCCAGCTCCCACTTCCTCCCTGGCGCCGCGGCGCCGGAAGGAAGATCACCTCTCCCTCCTCCTGCCCTGCAAGCTTTTGGGACACATCACAGGTCCCAGAAGATTGCCTGGCCAATCACAGCACCCAGTGCGGTTTGTGCATGTGCAGTACACCCCAGGCTGTGAAGCCATAGCTGGGCGCCCAGACTAACAATCCTGGCGCCGCAGAGAGGAGGGGGAGAGGAGTGGGGCTTTTTGTGCCAGCATCGCTGGACCTACGGTCCGTATTATATAAAGAAAATATGTACAGATCCATAATATGTTCCCTATCGTACCATTTTTCCTTGGAATATTATGCATTATGCAATATTATGCATTATGTTACTACTGTTTATTAGGCAACTTTACTAAAACAGACGAAATTTAATAGAACTGGGAATTGCTGAAAAGGAAGAATTTAATATCTTTAATAAACTAGCAAGTTGTTACATCTATACACATACACCATTGTGATTATAGGAAGTAAAATATACAGGTTACTTACAGTCATCATCGTTCATATCTGGTTCTTCAATCAGCGTACACTCTATTAGGGAGAGAACCCCACCTGTCTGTACAGAAAACACATCATTACAACACCAATAGATGGCCTTTTGTATCACTTTTGCTTCCTTAGATTTTAAGCCTTTATAAGCCTTTATAACCAGGTCCCCCCTAACCCTCTTCTATATTGTATTGTAAAAAAATAAATCCAAATAATTTAATATTTTTAAACCTGTAACGTTCATTAAAATAATAACTGTTGATCATGCCATGAAATTCATTGATTGTGCAGATATGTTTTGTTATGGAGGGGTCAATATTTTTCTCCTGTCTTCCAGTCTTTCCCCTGCATTTTCACCCTGTCACATGAAGCCTAAAAGCAGTCGTACCAACGAACACTGAAGAAATTGTATGCTGCTGTTGTTGGTGTGTATTCATAAAGACACGAATAAGCAATGCTGCATTGCTCGGGACCCGGTGGGGTGCCCGGTGGCCGCGATGTCCACCGGGCACCCGCGAATTGCCCACAATCACGGTAGGACCATGGATCTGTGTGTGTAAACACACAGATCCATGTCCTGTCAGCGGTGAGGAGACCGATGTGTGTTACCAGTACAGAGGAACACACATCGATATCCTCCCCTTGTGAGTCCCCCTCCCCCTAGAGTTAGATGCTTAGAAACTTGTCCGCTGGAAACCTGTCCGTCGGACATGTCCAATGGTTAGTACGCCCAACCACCGAAATCCCACGCATGTGTCAAATTGATTTGACGCATGCGTGGAAGCATTGAACTTCCGTGTTTCAGCACGTCGGTGTCTTCTACGTCACCGCGCTCTGGTCCGCGGGGATTTTGGTCTGATGGTGTGTACACACATCAGACCAAAAGATCCCTTCAGACATGTCCGCTGGAAACGGTCCGTCGGACATGTCTCCTCGTGTGTACGCAGCCTGAGGCCCCGTACACACGTCCAAGAACCTCGTCAGGCGAAACTCATCGTTCCGCCCGTCGAGGTTCCCGATGAGCGGTTCGAAAAGGTCATCGAGCCAAATTTCCTCATTGAACAACGAGAAAATAGGCCCCGTACACACGTCCGAGAACCTCGTCGGGCGAAACTCATCGTTCCGCCCGTCGAGGTTCCCGATGAGCGGTCGAAAAGGTCGTCGAGCCAAATTTCCTCATTGAACAACGAGGAAATAGAGAACATGCTCTCTATTTTGGCTCAACGAGCTTGCTGACGGTTTGCTCGTCGAAAGTGTACATACGACCGATTTTCTCGGCAGAATACGTCTCCCAGCGAGCTTCTCGCTGGATTCTGCCGAGAAACTCGATCGTGTGTACGGGGCCTAATACTTTAAATAAATAAATAAAAGACAGCAGACCACTGTTGGATGTTAAAGGCCGTGGTTGTTTAATATTGGTTTTAAAATATTGTGATAAATACCAATAAGCATTAAAATAAGCATTAAAGCTAACCTAGCCACTATGGCTCAGGCTGCCAACACAACTACCCAGCTAGAACACTTGTACCAAACTATTAAATGATAATATTTTCTTCATAAATATATAAATTAAATAAATATGAGACACAAAGCTGTTAAATTTATTTAATTTTTTTAATAAAAAAGGCAAAGGTGACACTACCACATAAGAAAACAACCGTGACAAGGATATATAATAAAAAGGGGGAGGGTGGGTGGCGGGGCAACACCACAGCTCCTATGTCTTCTGAGGCGAATGTGCCTGGGCTGACGGAACCTGCTTTAAATAGCCCAACTCAGGCTGAAAACCTGCTGGTTCTGACCAGTTTGAACTGACCTTTCCTGGGCTTTCTATCCATACCCCAGGAAAGGTCACGCAAAGGCCAAAGAGCCCGCCAAAATCCCCCAGGAAAAGTCACCTGAACGCCAAGTGAGCTGGTTTGAACTGACCTTTCCCGGGCACCCAAAGGGCAACTGCTCTAATTCCCCTCTAGGAGACCCAAGAAACCAACAGGGGAGCCTGACACTGCCCCCCATCGCTTTCCCATGAGGAAAAGGGGGGCAAGAAACTGCCCCCTTTTCCTGTCATTCCCTATTTTGTAGATGCTAGAACTTTTGCGCAAACCGTTCAAATACGCTTATTGCAATTTTTTTTTTATTTTTTGCCAAAAATATGTAAAAGAATACGTATCGGCCTAAACTGAGGAATATATATATATATATATATATATATATATATATATATATATATATATATATATATATATATATATATTTTTTTTTAATTATGATATTTATTAAATCAAAAAGTAAAAGATATTGGGCCAGATTCAGGTAGAGTTAGGCTGGAGTATCAGTGATACTCCAGCCTAACTGTCACTTTAAGCCGGCGTTTTTGTTTTCTGTAACCAGAAAACAAGAAACGCCGGGTTGGAGTTCCGATGCGAGCGGCGTAATTGAATTTCGCCATCGCATCACAACTTTAATTTAAAAATGGCGCCGGGGGCGTTCCCGCTGATTAACGCCGAAAAAATATGTTAATCAGCGGGAATCGGCAATTCATGATCGTATTCGGGCGCGACGCAGTGACTTTCCGACGTTTCCGTAAGCGATACGCGGGGCGTAAAGATAAAGCAGCCCCCTAGTGGAGTATCCTATGTTAAGTATAGCCGTCGTCATTGCGTCGAAAAAAAAAAAAAAATTTGCGTTGCTTCCGTAAAACGTCCATGAATGGGGATTTGACGTCATTGACGTTCACTGACAGAATTTGGAGCATGCGCACTGGGATGCATTGACAGTCGACGCATGCGCAGTACGTTCGCCGCGGGATCGCGCTTAGTTTAAATAATACACGCCCCATACCCGCCCAATTTGAATTCCGCCGGCTCATTTGCGATACGCTGCCGCAACTTTAAGAGCAAGTGCTTCATGAATAACAGCACTTGCTCCTAAAATTTCGCCAGAGTAACGTAAATGAGAAACGTTACTCCAGCTTAAACATGCTCCCATCTACCTGAATCTGGCCCATTGTTTTTTTTTTTAAATTGTCGCTCTTCTTTTGTTTATAGCGCAAAAAATAAAAAACGCAGAGGTGATCAAATACCACCAAAAGAAAGCTCTATTTGTGGGAGAAAAAGGGTGTCAATTTTGTTTGGGAGCCACGTCGCACGACTGCGCAATTGTCATTCAAAGTGTGATAGTGCTGAAAACTAAAAATTGGTCTGGGCAGGAAGGGGGTGAAAATGCCCTGTATGGAAGTGGTTAAGGTGTGGATTAATTGCTATACTTAGTACAATGGCTACTGTTTTTTTTTAAACTAACGTACCTATGTAAAAGCGAATGTAAAGGCAGATTTCTCATTTTTATTAAATAACAAAAATGTTATACTTACCTGCTCTGTGCAATAATTTTGCACAGCGCAGCCTCAGAGAACACCTCCTCTCCTCAGGCCCCCTCCTGCTTCCTCCAGTGTCCATATGACAATCAGAATGTGGTTTGGCCTCACCCCCACCTCACTGGATGTGATTGACAGCATTGGGGACCAATGGCTTGCAGTGCTGTGTCTGAGCCAATGAGGTGAGAGAGAGCGCTGAGAGAGCCTCTAGTCTCATGCACATCGCCGGATCGAGATAAAGCTCAGGTAAGTATTTAGGCATGCAGAATAATTTTTACCTTAATGCAGAGAATGTTTTAATGGTAAAAAAAATCTTCTGCCTTTAGAGTCACTTTAAAGTCACAATTTAGAAATCCTATCAGAAACCACTAATTCTGCAGTTGCTCTGGAAACTTTCCTAGTGGGATTCTACAAAACCTTACAGAATACACTTTTTAGGGGTGTAACGGAATGGCCTATGACAGACTGAGATATTCCTATGTCTAGGGTCACCCCTTATGTCCACTAGGGCCATAGGGTGACAAAGAATCATAATTCATATATTACATGAGATGGGACATTATTAATACTTCATATTTCAGGACTGAGATATCACAAGGAGTTCATGATGACATGACCAGGCCAGCCAGCCAGTGAGTCATACCTTTTGTATAATAGGCTATTGAAATATCTTAAGGTGTTGGCTATTCACTGTAAAGACATTCCGTTGAAGGTGTTGATTGCACCCACTCTCACAAAACTCTGCCATTGTGTGATAAAGCTGTCTAGATAACTTATTCAACTAGATGTCTGTGTTATTATTCAAGGTTAATTGAACCCTATTGATGATACGGTGCAGTCATGTCTAGCTACCAATTAAAGAATTATCCTCAGTGAGTGAATAGGGGGGTGGAGATTGCATTGTCCTGTGATAAACTGCATTATGCTTGAGACTGTATAAGAAGCTGAGAAAATACCAATAAATTGTCATATCTTTGAAGCAAGTGCAGAGCTTGAGTCTCGTCTTGTTTATGGGAATGGATATGGATCGTGTATGCAGGATTGTCAGAGTGTGTCAGATAAGCTTGTCGTGGATGGATGGAAGGTCGTAAGCGGTGGTGACCGTTACATTTGGTGGCAGCGGTGGGATGATTCCATCATCAGGACAGCTACAAGGGCACATGACAATGGAGACGGTGTATGAACGGATGAAGCTCTCTTCCCTCATGGACTTACTGGAGAGCCGGGGCAGACCGGCCAGCAACCGTAAGAAAAGGGACATTATCGCAGAACTGGTCGAAATGGATAGAGCTAAAAGGCCCGCCGTAACGGACAGGACACCCGAGGAAGAAAGTTTTGATCAGGCTGTTAACCTAAGACTGGCACATTATGGTCCTAACCCTCCACCGGAGATCAGGGACCGAGTTATTGCGGCTCTGAATGCCACCTTGCTACAGAGAAGAAGTGCTGCAGCAGCTGAAGTCACAGCAGCACCAACTAAAGAGAGAGGAGAGGTGCAGATACCAGTCTCCATGGAAGAGAAATTCCAAAGAAGGTTACAAGAGATGCGGATACAGCATAGAGGACCAGTATCAGAGGAGGTCCTGTTGGGATGGTCGGATGTGATTCGGTGCCAACTCTGGAAGGAAGCGTTAGCTCGGGAGCAGCAAAACCAAGGAAAGGTCCTGCCCTCCATCTATGCAAGGTACTGGCTGCAGTATGACGTACGAATGCTGTTGTTGGGGAAACAACCGAAGCAGGAGTGGACAGCCGAGTTGAGCAGGCTGATCCGGGCAGAGATGCAGCTGGATGAAAGCTACAGAGCCCTCCAGTGGTATGTAGCCCAAGAGTGCCCGTGGCCAGCAGATGACAGCCCCACAGAAGGCTATGACTATGATGGCCTGGGATTATTGTATTGGAGGATGTCCAGTGTTCCAGACTTCGGGGATGATCGGGAGTGGCGCTTGGAGAACATAATGGAGCACAGAGAGGAGAAATTGAATATCTCGGGAGGCCACTGGTCACAGGAAGATTTAGAATTTCTGGCCATTCAAGAATGGGAGCTGGAGGTCGCCTACAGACAGCTGCTAGACTCGGCTCAGCAGCAGGGTGGGGCTCCCATTGCCTGGGACTATGAGGAAAGGTCAGATAACTGTGAAATCCTGGCTAATGAATCGGCAGTGGAAAAACTGGAGATTGCCATCCCTAAAGCCGAAGCGGATGGTGTGGAGTTCCAGAGAGCCGGGGCGGTTGGCCCCGTTTCTCCAGCAACAAGCTGAGGTGGTAAAGCTTTTACCCCCAGGTGAATCACTGGCAACAGAGCAGGGTGCCCCAAGCCTCTGCTCCCAACTAGCAGAAGAGGGGGACCCTGTGGTAGTGGATGGGACTGTGGTCTCCACTCACAGCAACCCAGCGGAAGAGCTGGCAACAGAACAGAGTGTCATAGGCCTCTGCTCCCAACTAGCAGAAGAGGGGGACCCTGTGGTAGTGGATGGGACTGTGGTCTCCACTCACAGCAACCCAGCGGAAGAGCTGGCAACAGAACAGAGGGTCATGGACCTCTGCTCTCCACTAACGGAAGAGGGGGACCCTGTGGTAGTGGATGGGACTGTGGTCTCCACTCACAGCAACCCAGCAGAAGAGCTGGCAACAGAACAGAGGGTCACGGACCTCTGCTCTTCACTAACGGAAGAGGGGGACCCTATGGTAGTGGATGGGACTTCAGTCTCCACTGGCACAACCCCAGAAAATGGTACAGGACTGGGACAGGAGGATGTCGGCTTTGCTTTGCAAGCACCGTGGGGTTTTCAACAAGCACCAGTGGATGGGACTTCAGTCTCCACTGGTATACCCCAGGAAGGGGGGGCAGTTGGCCCAGACCCCCAACAGCATGATGGACTGAGCCCAGCCACCATGCCTTCTCTCCAGCGGCAGGCGTGTTCTCTGAGAGGCAGAAGTTGGCGGGGTGAGTAATGCTCAGTTTCGAGCCATTTATTTGGGGTACAGTATGGATACCAGCATTGGAGGACTGGAACTACTGACGGACTTCGGAGTCAACCCGTTTGGGGTTACCACCTGTGTCCGTCTCCCACCGAAAGGGGAGTAATGTAACGGAATGGCCCGTGACAGACTGAGATATTCCTATGTCTAGGGTCACCTTATGTCCACTAGGGCCATAGGGTGACAAAGAATCATAATTCATATATTACATGAGATGGGACATTATTAATACTTCATATTTCAGGACTGAGATATCACAAGGAGTTCATGATGACATGACCAGGTCAGCCAGCCAGTGAGTCATACCTTTTGTATAATAGGCTATTGAAATATCTTAAGGTGTTGGCTATTCACTGTAAAGACATTCCGTTGAAGGTGTTGATTGCACCCACTCTCACAAAACTCTGCCATTGTGTGATAAAGCTGTCTAGATAACTTATTCAACTAGATGTCTGTGTTATTATTCAAGGTTAATTGAACCCTATTGATGATACGGTGCCGTCATGTCTAGCTACCAATTAAAGAATTATCCTCAGTGAGTGAATAGGGGGGTGGAGATTGCATTGTCCTGTGATAAACTGCATTATGCTTGAGACTGTATAAGAAGCTGAGAAAATACCGATAAATTGTCATATCTTTGAAGCAAGTGCAGAGCTTGAGTCTCGTCTTGTTTATGGGAATGGATATGGATCGTGTATGCAGGATTGTCAGAGTGTGTCAGATAAGCTTGTCGTGGATGGATGGAAGGTCGTAAGCGGTGGTGACCGTTACAAGGGGTATTAAAGATATGTGTCCTTTAACCATCTCCACGAGGACAGTGATCAGAGCATGGGTGTCTGTGATTTCTTATGCTAGAAATGGCTTGAGATATTATTCTTTAAATACTCCTTTATGGCTAAACCCCTCTCTACAAGAATTCTACTCTTTACCGGACCCTCCCTGTGGGCTGGTTGTGGTGTTCTTCTGTATCAGTCTGATATGGAGTCGCTTCTTAGGGAAGAATCCCTTATAAAACCTTTGTCGTCAATTTACAAAGCATTGCAACTGACTGTGCACCATGGGATGGATAACCTTTGTTCCTACTGGGTGTCGGAACTTCCAGAGCTGGAGTGGGAACTCCCTTTCTCTCACCTTATATCTTCTAGAGATCATTTGATCCAGTTTTAACCTCTTCATAAATATAATTTTACGCCACATAGATTACCCAAGATCTACCCGGACTGTCCACCGTGTTGCTGCTGTTGCCAGGCTGAACAGGCCAGCTATTTACATAAGATTTGGTCCTTCCCTCTCTTACAGGTATTTTAGTCTAGTGTACTCATTTTTATTACTTGTCCACTTAACCACTATCCATATAGCACAGAAGGTTGATGTTTGTATCTTAGGGCTGGTAAATGCTCTGGCCACTTCTAGAGCGGTTTGTACATTATTAGGTATACTCCTGTTTTAAGCTTGAAAAAGCATCATACTCAAGTGGAGAGTTTCTTCTGCACCTACTCTGAATATGTGGAGGTCACTGGTCAACTCAGTCATCCCACTGTACAAAAAAATCTATATGCACAGGGGCTGTCCAAAAAAATGTAACAAGGAGTGGGATATCTGGTTAGACTCTGATACTACTACTGCTTGTGGGTACTCGAGCAGACCCACTCCCAAGTCACGCTCTGTGTGTCCATTCATGCATAGAGCGTGGCTCGACCCAGCGCTCATTCTCTCCTCAATGACACGCTGGCTGTGACTGACAGCAGTGGGAGCCAATGAGGGGAGAGAGACCCAGGAGAGCCGTTGCTCTCACGCATATTGTTGGAATCGAGATGGGTCTCTGGTAAGAATGAGAGGGGCTGGGGGGATGCACCCAGAAAGTTTTTTACATGAATGCATAGAGGTACAAAACCTTGAGCCTTTAGAACCACTTTAAGCCCACAGAAAATTAGAGAAAATCCTATATGGCTATCTTTATTTTGATTGCCAGATGAGACAAATGCCTGTTTCCCCATTACATGCAGTGGTTCCTCCTGCCAGCTCACACATCCTATAGTGACATACAAGATGACGGGAGAAACCACTGTTTGGCAGGAATTGACACACCTGGAAGTGTTTATCACTTCTAAAGGCATGCAAGCACCATTGCAGAGATGTTACAAGACATGTAACACTGGAAAAATAAGTAATAAACCTCTTTTTTAGCAAGTATTGCTATTTGCTTTCTTGAGCCTGTAGTGTTGGGGTCATTTTAAAATGGAACTAAACTATCTTAGGGCCAGTTCACACCATGAAAATGTACTCCGGATACATTCCGGATCAGTATTTGCTTACTGTTCACAGCACTCGCAGTTCTGGTGCATTTTTGATACAATTTTATATGTTCCAGTTCAGTTTTGTGCAGAAAAAATGCAGCATGTGCTACTTTTTTTCCTGAACTGGAAACTGACTGGAACTGACTGCACTGGTGTGAACTAGAGCCATTGGAATAAATGAAAAACACTGTGTATGCATTTTTAACCTCTTCAGGTCCGCGCTATTAACAGAATACGTGAACAGCGCGGACCTGAGGCGCCGGGGTCACGTCTTTGGACGTGATTTGCTTGTAATTCGCCGCGCGCGCCACAGGGTGGCGTGCGGCGGGGAAAAACAGTCCCGACGCATCACCGAGGATCCGATGCGTGTACCCGGCGGCCGCGATGTCCGTCAGGTACACGCGATCGTTGGTGAGAGAGCAGGGACGTGGAGCTCTGAGTGTAAACACAGAGCTTCATGTCCTGTCAGTGAGGTGACAGATGCTGTTTCTCTTGTACATAGGGAGACAGCATCGGTCACCTCCCCCAGTCACCCCCCTCCCCCCACACAGTTAGAACACACCCAGGCAATACATTTAACCCCTTCCTCACCCCCTAGTGTTAACCCCTTCAATGCCAGTCACATTTATACAGTAATTAGTGCATTTTTATAGCACTGGTCGCTGTATAAATGTGAATGGCGCCAAAAATGTGTCAAAAGTGTCCGATGTGTCCGTCGCAATATCGCAGTCCCAATAAAAATCGCAGATCGCCGCCATTACTAGTAAAAAAAAAATATAAAAAAAAAATCATAATTATGTCCCCTATTTTGTAGGTGCTATAACTTTTGCGCAAAGCAGTCACTTATAGTGATTTTTTTTTTTTTTTTACAAAAATACGTAGAAGAATACGTATCGGCCTTAACTGAGAAAAAAATAAATAAAAAATAAATAAAAAATGGGATATTTATTATAGCAACAAGTAAAAAATATATATATATTTTTAAATTTGTCGCTCTTTTTTCATTATAACGCAAAAAATAAAAACCGCACAGGCGATCAAATACCACCAAGAAAGCTCTATTTGTGGGGAAAAAAAGGACGCCAATTTTGTTTGGGTGCCACGTCGCACGACCGCGCAATTGTCAGTTAAAACGACGCAGTGCCGGAAGCTGAAATTTCGCCTGGGCACGAAGGGGGTTTATGTGCCCAGTAAGCAAGTGGTTAATGCAGAAAAAAAGCACACTGAACTGCATCTGGTGTGAACTAGCACTCAATCAACAGGAATTTCTGACAACAAATGTTCGATGTGAGATTGTTGTCAGAAAATCCGACGGTGTGTATGCTCCATCGGACATTTGCTGTCGGAATTTCCGACAACAAATGTTTAAGAGCTGGTTCTCAAATTTTCCGACAACAAAACTTGTTGTCAGAAATTCTGATTGTGTGTACACAATTCCGACTCACAAAATTTCAAGAAATGCTCGGAATCAAGCAGAAGAGCCGCACTGGCTATTGAACTTTATTTTTCTTGGCTAGTCGTAGGTCTTGTACGCCACCACGTTCTTAACGTTCAGAATTTCCGACAACATTTGTGTGACCGTGTGTATGCAAGACAGGTTTGATCCAACATCCGTCAGAGAAAAATCCACGGTTTTGTTGTCGGAATGCTCCTAGCATTAGTACATACAGTAGTGCTCATAAGCTGACATACTCTGGCAGAATTTATGATTTCTTGGCCATTTTTCTGAGAATATGAATGATAATACAAAAACATTTCTTTCACTCATGGTTAGTGTTTGGCTGAAGACATTTATTATCAATCAACTGTTTTGAAATCATAATGGCAACAGAAACTACCCAACTGACCCTGATCAAAAGTTGAAATACCTGCACACAAGTTGACACAAAAGGGTTTGAATGGCTATTAAAGGTAACCATCCTCACCTGTGATCTGTTTGCTTGTAATTAGTTTGTGTGTATAAAAGGTCAATGAGTTTCTGGACTCCTGACAGACCCTTGCATCTTTCATCCAGTGCTGTACTGATGTTTCTGGATTCTGAGTCATAGGGAAAGCAAAAGAATTGTCAAAGGATCTGTGGGAAAGGGTAGTTGAACTGTATAAAACAGGAAAGGGATGAAAAAGATATCGAAGGAATTGAGAATGCCAATCAGCAGTGTTCAAACTCTAATCAAGTGGAAAATGAGGGGTTCTGTTGAAACCAAACCACGGTCAGATAGACCAACAAATATTTCAGCCACATCTGCCAGGAAAATTGTTTGGGATGCAAAGAAAACCCCACAAATAACTTCAGGTGAAATACAGAACTCTCTGAAAACATGTGGTGTGGTTGTTTCAAGATGCACAATAAGGAGGCACATGAAGAAAGATGCGCTGCATGGTCGAATCGGCAGAAGACAGACATTACTATGCAAATGCCACAAAGTATCCTGCTACAATATACCAAACAGTACAGAGAAAAGCCTCAAAACTTCCGGCACAAAGTCATTTGGAGTGATGAGACTAAAGCTGCGTACACATGATCGGTCAAAACCGATGAAAATGGACTGAAGGTCCGTTTCATCGGTCAAAACCGATCGTGTGTAGGCGCCATCAGTCAGTTACCCTTCGGTCCAAAAAAATAGAACTTGCTTTAAAATTGAACCGATGGATGCCTGACCGATGGGTCAAAACCGATCGTTAGTATGCAAAAGCATCGGTTAAAAGGCCGCGCATGCTCAGAATCAAGTCAAAGCATGCTTGGAAGCATTGAACTTCGGTTTTTTTTCAGCACGTCGTTGTGTAAAAACACATAAACGTCACCGCGTTCTAACACGACCGTTTTTTTAACCGATGGTGTGTAGGCACATCAGACCCACCAGTCAGCTTCATCGGTTAACCGATGACAATAGTCCGTCAGACCGTTCTCATCGGATGGACTGATCGTATGTACGAGGCTTAAAATTTAACTATTTGGCCACAACCATAACCATTACATTTGGAGAGGAGTCAGCAAGGCCTATGATGAAAGGTACACCATTCCTACTGTGAAACACGGAGGTGGATCGCTGATGTTTTGGGGATGTGTGAGCTGCAAAGGCACAGGAAATTTGGTCAAAATTGATGGCAGAAGATGAATGTTGAATGTTATCAAAAAATACTGGAACATTTGCATTCATCAGCCAGGAAGCTGCGCATGGGACGTACTTGGACATTCCAACATGACAATGATCCAAAACACAAGGCCAAGTCGACCTGTCATTGGCTATAGCAGAATAAAGTGAAGGTTCTGGAGTGGCCATCTCAGTCTTCTGACCCCAATATCATTGAGTCCCTCTGGGAAGATCTCAAATATGCAGTTCATGCAAGACAAGAATTTACAGAAACTGGAGGCTTTTTGGCAAGAAGAATGGGCAGCTTTACCATCTGAGAAGATAAAGAGCCTCATCCACAAATACCACAAAAGATTTCAAGTTGTCATTGATGTTAAATGGACAAAACACGGTATTCAGAACTGGGGTATGTAAACTTTTGATCAGGATCATTTAGTTTCTGTTGCCATTATGATTTAAAAAGAGTAAACACAGTTGATTGATAATAAATGGCTTCAGCCAAACACTAAATATGAGTGTAATAATTTTTGTTTGTATTATTGTTCATATTTTCAAAAAAACTGCCAAGAAAGCATAAATTCTGCCAGGGTATGGGCACAACTGTAAATAGGAACATATATTATATTTACTTGTTTTAAACTTTTGTTTTTACATTTCTTCAGTTACTTTCTGGCCCAGGCTAAAATTATGTCATATATCCCAGGAGTCTACATGAGCATTTTTTTTTCTTTCATCTGGAGGAGGTTTTTTTTCAGCTAAGCACACCCTTCTGTATGCATGCCTGAGCTAAGAGTAGATGGATTCCAGTAAGAAAATCACCTGTCCTCAGTGGCTGTAGCTAGAAATGCTAGGGGAGTGTTTTTTCAAATGATCTCTCAATTAAATAAAGCATGAATGGATGGATGAGTTTTCTTTCAATATTAAAAATGAATTAAATATTGTTTTCAGCTTTTGATCCTCCCTTTCATTCCTTCACTGCAGAATAGAAAAAATGAAAGGGAGAATCCTATTGATTAACATTGGAAGTTTGAGAAGTTGAGTTATTCCTCAAACGTTCATAATACCACTGCTTATTAGTAAACCGCACACACTGGTGTGGTGCCGAAACCTGGACAGTCTAAAACAGGGGTGTCAAACTCAATTTCATCGAGGGCCGCATCAGCATTACGATTGCCCTTAAAAGGGCCGGTTGTATCTGTAAGGTTAGATTTCCAGCGCATCCCCTCCCCTTACATTAGATGTTAAATGCCACCCCACCATCAGACGTTGAGTCCCCCACTCTCCCTTACATCACAGTGTACCCCCCTTTCCTTAAGCTGCTGCTGGGAAGAAGCTGGATGCATTGCTTGAAAGCATAAAGTAAGGGTCTTGAGGACCAAAGGAGGACGAGGGCCACATGAAATGGCTCAGAGGGCCGCATTCGGCCCGCGGGCCTTGTGTTTGACACCCCTGGTCTAAAAGAACAAGACTGGCATAAGAAAACCATTTGGCAACCCTCATGTGCAAAACAACATTAATGTTACATCTGGCAGAACAAACAGAATCATAATAGAGCCACGGCCCCATCACAACCTTCTCATGGTATCACTGATATCAAACTTGGATACATCAGCTAAGAAGAACCTATCAACAAAATATAACTGAGACAGAATATTAGCTTATGGGCAGGGAGAGGCCAAAATAAAAATATAAATGCTGCCAGTAAGTTTCTTTCCATTTGACATTTGAAAAATGAAATGTAAATGCAATTTCACACTTGGAGACACACAGATGTATGTGACAGCCTGACCTTCAGTGAGGATCACTACATGGAGGTCAAAAGTACTGTTCACAAACATTTAAAGGTTAGCTGCATGTGTAGCACATCCCCTAAAGAGGAGGAAGTATACTGGGATCCCCCACTCTGCACAGCCAGGCACACCGAATTTCCACAGGCACTCAGAGTCAGAGAACAGTCCATAACTTTGTTCTGTTTGTTTTATTAAGGGATATGAACTTGGATAGTGATTGGAAATTATTGAATGCCCACTTGACTTCAAACAAACTTCATGGACAACTGATTTTGTATCAGCCTAGATATCAGCTTTAGGCCCCTTTCACGCAGTTGGATTATTCAGGTCCGCCTGTCAGTTTTTTCGGCGGACCTGAATGGCCGCTCTATACAGTACCTGCCGCCGAGAATGTGTTTTTAGCACAACAGCATCGCGCTGATTTTTGGCGACAGGGTGCCGACATCTCGCACTCGCTGTAATAGTAAAAGCACATTCCAGCGAGCGCGTCATAGAAGCGACGGGGGATCTGGCTTGGATTCCCGCCAATTCTACACGTGGGCGGCGTTTGATATGAATCCTGAGGGGGAACTCCCCGCCGGATTTTAAATAAAAATCCGGCATGGGTTCCCCCCTCAGGAGCATACCGGGCCCTTAGGTCTGTTATGGGTTGTAAGGAGACCCCCCTACGCCGAAAAAACGGCGTGGGGGTCCCCCCACAATCCATACCAGACCTGTATCCAAAGCACGCCGGCCGGCCGGTCAGAAAGGGAGTGGGGGCGAGCGAGCGCCCACCCCCTCCTGAGCCGTACCCTCAGCATGCCCTCAACATGGGGGGGTCAGGTGCTCTGGGGCAGGGGGGCACACTGCGGCCCCCCCCACCCCAGAGCACCCTGTCCTCATGTTGATGAGGACAGGGCCCCTTCCCGACAACCCTGGCCGTCGGTTGTCGGGGTATGCGGGTGGGAGGCTTATCGGAATCTGGGAGACCCTTTAATAAGGGGGCCCCCAGATACCAGCCCCCCACCCTAAGTGAATGAGTATGGGGTATTAAAATATTTTATTAGTTGGCCGCCGAGGGGGGGGGGTGTGTGGTCGCTTTTATAAAAGCGCCCCCCCCCCCCAGCTGGCTTCTTTTGACATCTTCGGCGGGGGGGTGAGTCTTCTCCGCTCTCCGGGGGTCTTCTCCCGCTCTCCGGGGGTCTTCTCCCACTCTCCGGGGGTCTTCTCCGCTCTCCGGGGGTCTTCTCCGCTCTCTGGGGTCTTCTCCCGCTCTCTGCTCTTGATATGGCGCTCTCCGGTGCCTTCTTCTTCTTCAGGACTGGCCGCCGCTTCTGTCACGTCTTCTACTTCTCTTCTCTTCTCCAGATGTTGACACGACGCTTCCTCCCGCTGTTATGCCGGGCGCGCGGCTCCCAGCGACTTATATAGGCCTATCTTGCAGTCCCATCATGGTCCGGTAGGTACCACGTGGTACCTACCGGAGCATGATGGGACTGCATGATGGGATATTTTAATACCCTGTGTGGTTTATTTGTGTTTATACTTTTCGTGCAGGTGAATGGGTAGGGGTACGATGTACCCCATACTCATTCACTTAGGGTGGGGGGGCTGGTATCTAGGGGCCCCCTTATTAAAGGGGGCTACCAGATTCCGATAAGCCTTCCGCCCACATACCCCAACAACCAACGGCCAGGGTTGTCGGGAAGGGGCCCTGTCCTCATCAACATGGGGACAGAGTGCTCTGGGGGGGCAATGTGCCCCCCTGCCCCAGAGCACCTAACCCCCCATGTTGAGGACATGCTGCCCGGTACGGCTCAGGAGGGGGGGGCGCTCGCCCCCACTCCCTTCCTGACCGGCCGGCCTGCGTGCTTTGGATACGGGTCTGGTATGGATTGTGGGGGGACCCCCACGCAGTTTTTTCGGTGTAGGGGGGTCTCCTTACAACCCATAACAGACCTAAGGGCCCGGTATGCTCCTGAGGGGGGAACCCATGCCGTATTTTTATTTAAAATCCGGCGGGGAGTTCCCCCTCAGGATTCATATCAAACGCCGCCCACGTGTAGAATTAGCGGGAATCCAAGTCGGATCCCCGTTTCTTCTATGACGGCTTTGTCTCCATCGCGGCAAGCCAGCTCGGCGCTGGCTCCCGCGATGGGGCTCGCAGGTGGTCAATCTCGCCGAGAAAGGGAGCGAGATTGACACAATATAGCGGTCACCCACTGTACATCTTTATGAAGTGTCAGATGTGAGAGCGGACATGTCCACTGACATCCGATCCGCTAAAATCAGATGGCTGGCGATACGTCGCCATCTGTCCATGGCGGATTGGATCGGGTGAGATCTGATGAAAACGGACATGCTGTCCGTTTTTGTCCGATCTCTCCATAGGAAACAGTAACGCTGGACAAGCCTCTCCCCGCTCAGTGAACAGAGAGGGACCTTTCATCCTCCGGCTCAGCAAAGATCAGTGGAGAGATCTCCCACTGAGCTGGTGGACTGCTGCAAGCGGATCTGTCCCCATGAGGAAGGCAGTGTTGCCAACCATTAGTATTTTTACTGGCAGCCAGTAAAAAACAGGCAATTTTCTCCTGCCAGTAAATGCCAGTAAAAGGAAAGGAAATGCCAGTAAAAGGTTGCCAGGAAAAAATATGGCTGTGGAGCTCGGCTCGGTTCGAAGCCATCCAAGACCATCCAAATGCCTGCTACAGCTTTGGCGGAGGCGGTGCCTGAGCATGCCTTGTGATCTCATGGTGCAATGGAGCCAAGCAGAGTGGCCAGAGCCTTGTGTGTGGGTCGAGAGGAAGGCAGGCCGGAAGCGGGACTGTCTGTACTGTTAAGACTGGAGTGGACTGGAGGGACCACCAGGCTTGGAGAGAGACTGTCACTGTGACTCAGGAGAGGACATGTCATGTCAGTGATCTGTGGTGCTGCACACTGCTGTCATTGTGAGAGTCAGTTTCATGTGTGTGCTGACCCTATCTAATTTCTTATCCTCCCGAGTCCTGTCCCTGAGCTACTTACTTACTATATCAAAAATAATACAAGAAATATATTTTTTTGCGTATTTCATATTGTACTTGTTTGTAGCCTAAATACTGAAATTTGCACTTAAAACTGTAATTTTTTAACTTTTGGAAATGCCAGTAAAAACTTGGCTGTGCCAGTAATTTTGGGTATTGTGTCAGTAAATTTCAATCTGGTAGGTTGGCAACACTGGTGGAAGGGGCCTTAGACATGCAGCACAGTCAGACAACTGTTTGAAAGTTATTGAAAGCTTACTTCAGCATAATGATCCTCCCTTTATGGCACATCTAAAATTCAGTTATGGATAGGGTACCAAATGGTTAAAACCTATCCTAAAGCCAGGGAGAAATGACAAGTCTGCAGTCCCTACCCAAGGAGGTCAGACGAGGGCCACCAGAGAATACATGCCAGGAGTAATGTCTAAGATGGTCATTACTCCGGATTAGATGAGTACTGAGTATCCCTGGATTAGATAACATAAAAATAATCTAATCTGGAGATATATACCTCTTTCTCAATGTCAGATTATCCCCTACTGACCATCTTGGGCATCACTCCTGAGAGAGCGCTGGCGTGTGTATAATGGTGGTCCTCGTCTGACCTTTTTGGGTCGGGACATTTCTCCCTGGCTCTTGGATTGTCACCACTATTTGTATTTTTTACTTTGCCAGCTGTGGTTAAAACAGTGCTTTTCTACATAATAGGTAAGTGTAATTGATAGTGTTATACATACCAACCATGTGTTTTGCATTTATGACAATGAACTTATATTCTCATATGTTTATTAGCAACTCTGTTCTTTTACTATACAGCCCTGAAGAAGGAATGAATATATTTCTGAAATGCGTCAAATGATCCTGCTGTGTTTGGTCTTGGTACATGTATCGTGACACCTATCAGGACATTGTAGAATGCTAAGTTACATATTGTACATGTTGTTCATATTGTAGATGCATCAGTTAATACACCAGCTGCTCTTATGATTTTATATTTATCTTTCAATAAAATCTACATTGGGATTTTACATTGTTGCTAGTATTAGATATCCAATTACTGCTATACTCCTTACCTATTTACATGGCATTACATGACTAGTTTGGGTGACCTGGGTGTCCCCAAGTGATTCCCCTAATTTGAAGGGACTTTCCCACTTCCTGTTTTGGCTATGGGATAAGAAATGAAGAGAAATCGCCCCAATGGGTAACAGATAGCAAAAAACGAATCTGACATGGGTATGACCCTCCTTTAATCTATCCAAAATGTTTAAAAAAGTTTTGCCTATAGCTCTACTTTAAGCAAAAAAAAAAAAAGGATCATAGATTTGGCTAGAGATACATTAATTTTACAACACATTCAGTCCTATCTGCCACCAAAACAGAGAGGCATGTAGCCCATTATCCATTTTTCCTTTAAAGTATAAGAACATTCTCTGACAAAGTGCACTTATTAATTTTTTTGCCCTGACATAAACACTCTCCCCCTTCCCCTCAACAGATGTATATTGATAAAGATCTATCTGATGGCCCCAACCTCCTTGTTTACATCCAGCGATGAAAGGCTCCCTCTCCTGGTCACACCTGCTCAGTACAATCCACAGACATCTATGGGTGGTCTCCTGGCCAAGAGACGGAGGTAGATGAGCCCCATAGAAGTCTATGAGGCTGTACTTCACAAACACAGCCAGAAAAAGGAGCCTTTCACTGCTGGAAGTAAACAAACAACAAAGACAATGGCAGTCAAATCTGGATAAATATACACATGTGTAGGAGGGAAGTGGAATCTTTTAGGACAATGCAAAAGGTCAAAGAGAAAAAGAGCATAATTTTCCCTTAATAGTCTATACTAAAGCGGAACTTCACCCAAAAGGGGAGGTTCTGCTCTTCCTCCCCCCCCCCTCTCCTCCTTAAAATATGGCACATCATTTTTTGGGGGGAGCAGATACCTGGTATTGACAGATACCTGTCCACCACTTCCGGTCAGATCGCCGTGCCGATCCAAGTGGAAACTCTGCCCCCCCCCTCCTTTCTTTGCAGCGTGGCTCATGCATACACAGTGAGCAGCCAGCTGTGAAGCCACAAGCAGTCACAGTCAGCTGCCCACAGTGAGTATGCCGGCACTATTGACTGAAGCCCGGTGAAGAAACCGGGCCGGTGAGGACATCGCTTGATCTTGGGACAGGTGAATGTCCTATTATTAAAAGTCAGCAGCTACAGTTTTTTGTAGCTGCTGACTTTTAATTTTTCAGCAGATGACTGAACAACCGCTTTAACTAAATATACTTTTTATTTGAAAATACAGATTTCATATGGTAGCAGACTTGAATAAATACATCTTTATTTTATAGGTTTTAATTAGGAAGAAATAGAGAAAATAAGATATATATAATTCCTGTGATTGTTCCCAATGCTACATTTACTGAAGTTTACCCTAGATTGTAATTGTCTAGTTGCTCTGGGTATAAGAATACTAAATAAGTGCTCTTTTATGCAGCATACCAAAGTCCCAGAGGCAAAAGACAAATGTCTCTAATTGGGACTGGATCGCTTTCTTTCCCCTTTGATATTACATTACAACACGCATGGGTGCATTACATTCTTGTACATACATTTTTGGCTAAAAAGTAAAATAAAGAGAAGATTGTGCTAACGAAATTCAGGAACGCTATCTTTATTGTATAGTAAAGCTGGACTCCAGAAAAAGTCAATTACGCATTTGAAATATCTGTAGATTAACTGTTTTAACTTCCAAATCTATTTAACCAACCTTGTGATTCCCACACTGCAGTAACATTGCACAGTCAGGAAAGTCACCTTTCTATTGCCTGATTCAACTCTATAGCTTCCATCATCACCTGCCTACCCAGTAGATCAATTGTCCAATGAGCATGTTAACCTTATCACTAAAATCCCATAAAATCTTAATACTGGAGGCGCATGCGCGGAGCTCTGAGGATGGCTGCTTGAGCCAGGAGCTCCTCATCACCCCAGACCAGCGGCGCCCATAAGTCAGCCAGAAACGGGCTGGAAGGGGAGCTTTCACCATACACGGCACCCCCAGACATCAGGGCACCCCCCTATTATTATAATTTCTTTAAAGGGACACTTTAAAGCCGCTTTTTATTCATTTGGAAAAACGGCAAAAATCCAAGATGGCCGCCGCTGCAGCACCTCACAAGAACGGAGCTGAAGAGATGCCTGAGGGAAGGATTTTTCCAAATATGGTACCCCTGCCTTTTACCCCACTGGTCCAAGTAAGTTACCAGCAGGACATGTCCCCCTCAACAACTCCCACAGAACCCCTGGAAGGCAGTAATATGGAGGGCATTAACAGGGAGGGCTCTGCACTACCCCTCATAGGACCTAACATAAGGAGCCAGCCTGCTCAATTCTCTGTCAGCACCCTGTCAGCAGCTTCTGCATTCTCTGTGACTGACTTATATCAGGCTCTGGCTGAACTCCTGGATAGGGGACTCGCTCAGACTGCTACCAAAATAACAGGAGATTTGAAAGCAGATTTCCAGAATCTGGGCACCAGAATTGAAGCGATAGAAGACAAGCTTGATCAAACGGTGGCAGCCACAGATCAGAACTCAGAACATATTCATACAGTACAGGAGCAATTGGATGTGGCCCTTTCCAGGATCGACGAGCTGGAGAGCAGATCCAGGAGATACAATTTCCGGATCAGGGGGCTGCCCGAATCCATCACTGACACTCCAGCAGCGGTACAAAATTTGATCCAGAACTTGATTCCAAACATTCCTCAAGATCGCCTAGAGCTTGATAGAGCCCACAGAGCCCTGGGGCCACCCAGAAAGGACGGCTCACCGCGGGACATCATCGACAAACCCCACTTTTACGCAGTAAAGGATGAAGTCATGAGACTAGCACGTTCTGTGCCCAGTGTTTTGTGCCAAGGTCATCCCGTCCAAATATACGCAGACCTTTCTCCCTCCACAATGCAGCGAAGACGGTCATTAAAGCCGCTACTCCTAGTCCTGGTCCAAAAGGATATAAAATATAAATGGGCATTCCCCTTTGCGGTCAAGTTCTCGGATAAAGGGAAAAAACTACTCCTTCTCAAACTTTCCTGATGGAGAAAGATTACTAAAGCGCCTTAAGCTCATCTCGCAAGAACCCGCCATGGACACTTCTCATAGCATCCCAAACACCTCCAAGAGACCGACCCCCACCAGTCCTAATTCCCTACTCTGGACCAGGTCGAGATCCAAGAAAGCTAGAGACAGTGGACCCACTTACCCAGATCTCGGCTGACACATTGGTCATATACTCCTTGAACTTTCAAGGTTTTTGGTCGGTCCTATGCCTGAGAATTAGACTTTCTCTGATCAGAAGAATCAACTTTTTGGATAATTGATATTTCAACAGTATTTCTCCTGCTAAAAAGATCTCTTTATCTATTCTAATTTTTTCGCAGGGGGTTGTCCCCACCTTCCTTCTGAGGTCCCCTCCTCCTCGATCCCCGTTGGGGGGGGGACGGGGGACTTCCGGATCCGAATTAGATCCGACCAAACTGGGTTTAGATTTACTCAATTCCTTCCGGTTTCGGTTTTGATAGTTGCTGTAACCAATTTTTCAGGGGCGCCCTGGCTGGGGTGGGCCCCATGTACCTCCACCTCTCCCTTAGACTCCAGAAGGTTTCTGGGGGCGAGGTCGCTTGTTCTCATTTGGAGCAAGCCCTTTTTTGATCTACCTTGGTAGAAATTCTCGAGGGGCATCTCCCCTCCCCGAGAATGTATTTTTTCTCTTTTTCCTTAGTTGGATTGGGAGTCTTCTTCACCATCTCTTTCTCTCTTTCAAATCTGTCCTTTCCTTTTCTATTCCCCATCTTTCCCACATGAGCCTAACCTTTTATTATTTTTCAGCTTGCGGTACCTACGATCGAGGAGTGTCCACCAGGCTGCCAGTCGTCCATCCTGACAAATGGCAAGGTTGGGAGGACAGAAAACATCTCAGGGTGAGTGGAGGTAGAGACAGACATAGCTACTTTTCAGTTCCCCATGGCTGACCACGTACAGAGCTCCCTCAACATAGCCACACACAATGTTCAAGGCCTGAACTCCCCAGTCAAAAGGCGAAAGATCTTTGATAGTTACAAATCACTCAGACTTGACATTCTCATGATCCAAGAGACCCACTTTCCTGGGCGGTACAGTCCCAAATTTGTCCACTCTCACTTTCCCCTCTTCTACTTGGCTAATGCCGAGAACAAGACCAAGGGGGTCGCAATCTTTTTCTCCAAATCCTGTAATTTTGAGTATCTCTCTGACTTCAAAGACCCAGAGGGACGGTTTATACTGGTTAAGGGTAAAATTGAGGGTCATCTATACTCCCTGGTCTCATACTATTCTCCCAACAAAGGGCAAGACACGTTTTTCCAATTAATCTTGGATACTTTAACCCCACTTCTAGAAGCACAGTCATTTTGGGGGGGGGGATTCCAATGTGGCTTTTGACCAGGGTTTGGACAAATCCAGACCTCTGTCCGCTCAACTTACTAGACCCTCTAGGGTCAGCCTGAAAATTGCCAAACTACTTCATGACAGGGGGTTGACGGATGTTTGGCGGGAGTCTAATCCCTCAAAGAGAGACTACACTCATTACTCTCACCCGCATAATACCTATGCCAGGATCGATCATATTTTAATTCCTTCATTTGTACTTCCGGCAGTGATCAAGGCCCAAATCAGAGACACAGTCCTATCTGACCATTCTATGGTCATCATGTCCATCCGCTCTTTAGCAGGTATGGCAAGGAACGGACATTGGCGGCTAAACGAGTCCATTCTTTCCAATCCAACCACTACAACGGAAATTAATAAAGCCCTTCAAGAATATTTCACAATTAACAATGTTGAGGATGTCTCTGCGGAGACCTTTGGGCAGCCCATAAAGCCTCTATTAGAGGTAAGATCATTCAGATCTCCACGCGAATCAAAAGAGAACACGAAGCAGAAATTGTACGTCTGGAGAAGTCTTATAGGACCCTAAGGGCACAACACAAAAAGAAACCATCTTTAGCCTTACTAGAGAATATTGACAAGCTGAGACTAGAACTTAATTTAGCTCTCACAACGAAAGCGGAGAGATCTCTCCGCTGGAGTGGCAATAAATTTTACACCCAAAAAGGAAAAATAGGCCAGATGTTAGCGACCAAATTGTCTCCTAAAACAAGGTTTCACTCCTTACCCAAGATACGCTGGCAGGTCAAGAACCTACGTCCAACCCCTAAAAAGATCCTGGAGGCATTCGAAACATTCTATTCTGACCTGTATAGTGCCCCTCCACAGATTCCCAGGGATTCGATTGATAACTTTTTGGACAGCCTACCCATCCCATCCTTAGACGTAGAACATAGAGACAGGCTGGAAGCACCCTTTTCGGTTGAAGAGGTGGCGACAGTAATCAAGGGCCTCCGAAAGGGCTCGGCCCCAGGCCCAGATGGACTGTCGGCCCTCTATTATAGGTCATTTGCAGATACCCTAGTCCCACATATGACAAACTTTTTTAATTCCAAGACTCAAGGCACCCCTCTGGGTACGCAACTAAATACAGCATACATTACGGTTATCCCAAAGCCGGATAAAAAACCAGAAGAAGTCTGTAACTATGCCCCATTTCTCTGATAAATAATGACCTAAAAATTCTTACAAAAATTCTAGCTCTCCGTATCTCCTCTTTCATTAATAAATATATTCACAAGGACCAAGTCGGATTTATTCCAGGTCGACAAGGCCCAGATCAAGTGAGAAGGGCAGTGGACATTGTCTCAATTTTGCAATCCAACTGGGACGGAGTCCGAAACAAAAAGGATTTCTCCTATCTCTTGATCTGCAGAAGGCCTTTGATTCTGTGTCCTGGCAATATCTTCTCCCCCTACTAGAACGATGGGGCTTTGGCCCAAGATTTATGGGGGTAATACAATCTCTCTATTCTAAACCAAAGGCCCAAATTCGAATCCAAGGGTACTACTCTTCTCCAATAGACATAGCCAGGGGGTACCAGACAGGGATGCCCCCTCTCCCAATCATTTTCGCAATGGCAATTGAAACCCTAGCGATAGCCATTCGACAGAACCCCGACATTCGAGGGTTCATGTGGAGATCAAAATCATAAATGTGGGCTCTTTGCCGATGACTTACTACTATTTCTAACTTCTCCTATTACTTGCCTACCAAACTTTGTAAGGTAATTTCGGAATTCTCTAAATTCTCAGGTCTCCAAGTCAATTATGCCAAATCACAAGCCTTGAACGTATCCTTCCACCTCCTACAGTATCCCTCCTCCAACAGTCATTCAAATTTGAATGGTGCCCTCATCTATCAAATATCTAGGGATTTCCTTAACAGCTCGACGGACAGAATCCCTTTACTCAAATAACTATCCTCCCCTATACCCGAAAACTTACAGCCGACATGAATAACTGGGCTAAGTATGATCTTTCCTGGCTGGGCAGAATTAACTCTATAAAGATGACTTTGCTTCCTAGAATTTTATATCTATTCCGCTCCCTTCCCATTCCCATCAGAAAAGATCACGTGCAGACTCTACAAAGCAAAATACTCAAATTCATTTGGGGCAAGTCAGGTTACAGAATCCCCCAAAACACTCTATATAACCATAGGAAAAGAGGAGGACTAGGACTTACCGCACCTATATAAGTACTTTGTAGCTGCCAGACTAGCTCAACTATCCGTAGTTTACTCCAAACTGGACAAACCAGACTGGGTCCACATAGAGGGTCAAGCTGTCCCCCGGTTCTCCCTAGAATACTTACTCTGGTGCCCCCAAAAGAGAAGACCACCCATTTTGTCCCCCCTCCCTTTCTCAATCCTACGCCCTTTGGGATAGATTTCGTCACCTTCCAGCCCTGGTTTCGAAAGGTCAACCTCTAGCCAGTGTATTCCAAAATCCGGATTTCCCACCTGGAATGGACAGGAAAGCATTCAGTTGGTGGTTGGATAAGGGTCTGTACCGCATAGGACACTTCTTCACAACCAAAGGCCCTCTTACCCTAGACCACTGTGTGACTAAATTGGACCTCCCTGACACTGAAAAATTCAGATTCAAACAAATATCACAATTCCTACACACTTTATGGACAGATAGACCTCTACCTCCCAAATTTACAGATTATGAGCTCTGGTGCGGGCAGACCATGGGACAAAGGGGAGGATATCTGTCATCTACTCTTCACTCGCCCGCCCGACTGAGAAGTCTTCTTATATGACGGCTTGGGAGCAGACCTCCAACTAGAGTGGGAGTTGGAGACCTGGCAGGCAGCTTGTTCTGATTCTTTTCAGGGCATCTTAAATACTTCCCTGATGGAAGCAAACTTAAAGGTCCTTATGAGGTGGTATATGACTCCCGCCAGGCTTGCGGCCATCTACCCATCATCAGATCCCAGCTGCTTTAGAGGTTGTCAGCTCCTGGGCTCGATGGTGCATGTCTGGTGGGAATGTCCCAGAATCAGACCAATCTGGAAGAGGATTTTTAACCTCATTTGTACAGTCACTGGTTGCTCGGTCCCCAGGACGGCTTCTGTAGCTCTCCTAAATGCTCGGATTCCGGGTATATCCAAGCCCAATCAGAAGCTGATCCGATTTATGCTCCTCGGGGCTAAAATTACCATCGCAAGGGCTTGGAGACAACCAGGGTTTCCATTGCAGAAATAAAACGCAAGATTTCGTGGATCATGGTGCAGGAAAAACTGGCCAGCATTCTTTCAAACACGAATCAGAAATTTGAAGCCGTGTGGGGATCATGGGCATCCCACTGTGGTATACCTTTGGCGACTGGGGTACATCCCACGCAACCTGCATCCTTCAGTACAAGTTAGGCTCATGCTTCCCTTCCTTTCCCTTTTCTTACCCCCACTTTTCTCTCTCTCTTTTCTTACTTCTATTCTGTTAAGACAGTTGTATGACTAGAAGGTAATGTTCTTTGTTCTTCGTGTCCGGTTATTCATATGGGCAATTTGGTAACACTATAGGCCTATCTTATTTCGTTAGTATGAGCTAGAGGTTCAATGAAGCCAAATTCGAACCCACTAATTTCCCATCAAATAATTTTTATAGGAAGAGGCGGATGGGGAGGCGGCCTGGCTGGGACACAGATTGATCCCCATTAGGGGTGTCCGGGACAGGCAGGTTTCCCCTGAGCGCAAGATCACATATACACTTCTTTTTCCGCCCCTTCCTCTGTTATCAAGCTCGCTGGATTCCTTTAATCAACCCACAGTTGGGTAATTTGAAATCAATTGAGTCATTGTTACTGTCATTATGCCCGGTTTGTTGAATGTTATGATGTTGTAATTTCAGCCTTTGGTCATAATTTATCTGTATCCTTTATTTGAAAAAATAAAAATCTATTGAAAGTAAAAAAAAAAAAAAAAAAAAAAAAAAATCTTAATACTAATGTAATTTCAAAAGTCATTTTGAAATATATTTGAATGTGCAGCTTTCAACTTGGCAAGCCGGACCGAAAGGTCCTTATTTGAGCACTTCCTGTCTTCCAACTGCTCTCCTGCGCTATCACCCTATTGCATGAGCCCCTGGTATAAAGTAACTACAAGTAACCTCAAGAAACTACAGTACACTGAAGTTTGATGTGCAGACAAATTTCATCACTTTACCTATCAGCTATCCCAGATATTCGCAAAAATGGATAGGAAAAAAAGAGAAAGAACACACTGATTGTTCTTGATACACACGGTTAGAGTTTAGATCTACTTGAACAATGTAAGTACATGTGTATAATTATCCCCCACCCCCCCCCCCCCCGTGTTGCAACGACAAAACAATACTTCAAACATAACATGAATATTAAATATTGTGAGAATAATGCACATTTTTTTAACAGTAAGTTTACACATTCAAATAAATGGGGAAGTGCGCAAACACCCCCTAACCACGTACATCGCTTCCTCACCGCCTGTTCAAAGATACAAAAGCCTGTGATATTGGTAATACTTGACTGTGGCCAAAATGAACTAAAACTAGACGAGGGTACGCTTCCCTACGCACCAAAAGGCCACTTATCTAAAAAGTAAGCTTTATTATAAAAGGTATGTAAATGACCATAACATGGAATCCCTATAGGGTGAGGTCAATGCTACTCTATATAAACCAACATTCTATCTCTATGTGGTAATATTTACATCTACCATCTGTGGTATCTACATGTATTTACATATACCAAGTTAATTGGTGAAACGTCTCTTGATATACACATTTCGACAATATATGAGGGTTACTATATATCCTCTTACATTTAATATAAAGGCTCCAGGCTATTCAGAGGATATGTACACTCAAGGTCTACTCACCAACACCAAACAGTATTGTCACGGTCGCTACCATGCCAAACAGACAGCGAGGCGTGGTCACTCCTCAAGTGGCTCTGGGTGAAATCTGGACCTCTGCGTTGCTACTCTGGGTCTTTTCCCTCTGAGCCACTTCTCAGTTTAGATTCTGTTTGCTGTCCATTGAAGCCTGGTGCTGAACTATGTGCTGATTGCCTGATCACCCTGCAATCTGCACCTGACTATCCTGGTCCAGCTGAGGCAGGTTACCATTTAACCAGGGTATAGCCTGGCTCACTCTGAGAGCCTTGTCAGTTCATTGTTATCTGATCTCCTGTCTGTGCCAACAGTTTCCTGTATTGATCTTCTGCTGCAAGACTGACCCCGGCTTCTGACCTTTGGCTTTTGTACCTTGGATTGCTGCCTGTCTCCTGCCCTTTGAACCCCGGCCTGTACTTTTTGGACTTTCCCTGTCTTCTCCACTGACCACGGTTTGTCTCCCGGGAACCTGTTTTCAGCCCTGCCTGACCGGTGGTAAG